>JAJAGP010006172.1:0-24320 GCA_025084515.1 Ancistrus triradiatus | reverse complement strand
TAAAACTATTTCCTATGATACAGTCATTGGTATTAACTAACTGACACTTTCTGATTGTCTCAACAGGACATCAGCAAATCAGATTAATGGCTACATGGAATACCATTTCAACCATAAAGTCATTAATGAATCACTTGGACTGGTTGATGAGCAACCAAATGGTGAATTACACTGTCACATTTGTTTATATTTGATCTCAGGCTCTCGGCTCTGAAAGTGCCTCTATTCCATTACCTTTCACATGTCATTAACTGTTATTTTCTTTCCAACAGATATTCCAACTTCTACAACTGCCTCAACAATGTACGTTTAAATTCTTAAAGTAAATGTAAAATGATGCATATTTCTATCAATGTAATGACTGTAATGATTTCTTTCTCTAGATCTGTTGTGATTCATACCAGACTAGTGTTCAATTCCTTCTATCCAGTTCCCACTGACAGTAGGGTCCTCAATGCTATCCAAGTTCTATTGACAAATCGAAGCTCAAACCTCCCTCCTTCTGTATCAGTGCAGAACTCCAGCTATGAGAGTAAGCTCTACTTTCTAACTGCACAATACAGATAGTAATATCAAATCACTATCTCACCACCATGAACTTTAATAACTTTATAAACTTTAACAAACAAAATCTGATTTGGTCCACAGGCATACCAGACACCTCCTATGCAATCATCATGAGATTCAACATCGATAACGTCACGCTACCAGAGAACATTGACACAAGGAAGGACCTTGAAAAGAACATAGCAAATGTCATCAACGAAGCAGTGAGTAAACATGATGATCTAAATAGAGCAACAACAGGCAGCACTGCAGCTCAGCATTTAATGAAGACGTTACACCATCTGAATGCTAAACAGGCTAAACTGTGACTTGGGAAACTGGTAATGAAAAGGTTTCCTGAACTGCATGCACACACATCAGTCACCATCACAAATTTGATACCTATCTCCATTAATATAACCTTAGCAAAGAAGGACGACAGCATGCAATGTTTGATCAGAAATTGCAAAACTCAACAGCTGAATTCCTGTAAGCTCACTTTTTACTGCTAGCTTTCGAAAACTTTACCCTGGTGGTAACAATCAGGAGTCCAAAACGAGGTTTCCATTTCTGTGTGTCCTGTCCTAGACCAGGGTTGAATATATAACTATAACTCACTTCAAAAACCTTACCTGCAACTTTCTCAAGTCTCTTAGGGTGCTTTTAATTTGCAAGCTCAGACTAACGTATTTTTCGGACCATAAGGTACACTTAAAATCCTTCCTTCTCAAAAATCGATAGTGTGCCTTAAAATGCGGTGTGTCTAATGTATGAATTAATTCTGGTTGTGCTTTCTGACCTAGAACCGATTGTAGATTGTACACGGCGCTCATAAATCTGTCAAAATGTTTTAGCACGGCCTTGGTAAGTTACGAAGCTTAGGGCAACCGTAGTGCGCAGCATTGCGGAGTAATACGGTATGTGCTTCAGCATTAGGGTACGTGCATTCATTAATTCATTTTCGAAGCGAATTTCAAACACAACGCTATCAGTCACGCAGTACAACACGGACATAGAGCAGCTGCCAGAGAATTCAACATTAACGAATCAATGGTACGGCAGTGGAGGAAGCAAGAAGACGTCCTGAGCCAGGTAAAGAAGATCAAACTGAGTTTCTGACGGAACTTAAGAGTTTTGTTTCATTTAATGCGTCTTATAACCCAGTGCGCTTTATGTATGAAAATAGATCCGTTAGCAGGCGATCGTTGATATTGCGTCTTATAATCCGGTGCGCTTTATGGTCCGAAAAATATGGTACTAACCCACATCGCAATGAACAAGTAAAGAGATTTTCAATTAAATGTTTGTAACAGTGTTGCACTGGTACCATACATACACACAGTATTGGTACCGGCAATAGAGAGCACGGTACATACCATGAAGCGGGTACTGACGCACATGCGCACCACTAGATGGAGCTTAACCGAAGCCAGCAGAATGTCCACAGTGTGTAATTATATCTCGCTTGTGGCAAGCAGTAGCAAAATGCCTGCTGTAAAATCTGTATCGCCAATATTTGAGGGGTGGTTGAAATGTAAATATACCCAACAGTTAAAAAGCTTAAACTGATTTTTTTTCATGGCTCTAAAACTTTTCAAACTGAACCAGTAAAAGCTAATATTTCAAGCTTATTATATTTTATTTGGTATACAGAAAACTGCTTTTACAGAAAAATTAATAAAATCTATAAAAAGTGAAATGTTATAATTATCAATATTTGTAGGTGCCTATCGAGTAGTTAAGTTAGATAGAGTTGGCACGGTATCGGTATTTGGTATGGGCAGATACCTGAACATCACGTATCGGTATTGGAAGGAAAGAAGTGACATTGGCACACCTTTTATTGCTTTCAGGTAAACACTCTTCTTAATGACCCTGAGGCAACAACATTTAAACACGACACCTCAGACTTCAACATCACGTAAGTTCCTGCAGAGGAAGATTCTATTATCCCATACATTTCTTATTAAACCTTTGTTTGATTTATCATCTGCCATTTTACTCTTCTCTTATTCTGAACAGGGCTTTACCAAACGACACTGACGGCTACATGACATACATTTTCAATGAAAAAGACAAAAAAACACCAGTCAGCTTCCTCAGACTGCTTATAGACAACAAGAATGGTACAATACAATAAATTATATTTTCTTATGATTGTCTCTTGCTCTTGCTTGTGAAAGCCTCTCTGTTCCATTACTTCCACATGTCACTAACCGTTATGTTCTTTCTGGTTCAACTCCAACAGGGCCTACTATACAACTTCAGCCAACAATGTACGTTTAAATTCTTAGATATTTATTGCATTGAGATTTGCATACAGTCCATACTTTATCATTGTGAAACAAACAGTGCTATTTATTTGTTTTTTTAGACGTGGTTCAGCTGTGGTTGTCACCAGGCTGGAGTTTAGAGGGTTCGATGAGTCCTTTCCCGTTCCCAGTGAAAATGTGGTTATAAATGCTACTAAAGCGCTGCTGAAGTCACAAAAACTTGGTGACAATGTCAAAGTGCTGAATTACACCTATGAGTGTAAGCTTTCCTTTTTTAAATACACTAAATTTCAATCTATCTAAACCACTTGCCCATAAGGGAATTTGAGTTTTATAAGCCATAATGAAGTCTTTGTAATTTGTTTCACAGATATTTCAGAGACCTCCTATGCGATCAACTTTACATTTTATGAAATCATTAGCGACCTCCCAGAGAACCCTAAGCTCAGAAATGAAACCTACGACCTAGTTCAGAGCACGATAAACACCGCAGTGAGTGAACATGAGCAGTTTCACAGTATACATACCCTCGAATATGAACTAGAGCACAATTTTGTGTTTGTACGAAGTACTGTACATGCATTGAAACATCCTAAATCAGCCGAATAACTGTTCATTTTGAAACACCTTGTTATGTACAATAATATTTTTATTAGTTACAAAGGAAATGTCTTTGCTCTTCTTTTCAGCTAAACACACTATTGAATCAATCAGATGAAGCCCTGTTTAATCCCAGTACCTGGAAATTCACGTAAGTAAAAGGAGAAATGATCTCTGTATCATCTTTCTGTAATCCATGTGATACAGTACGTTATATTATAACAAATGTTGCTTTCTACTGTCTTTAACAGGAGTTCAGCAGATGAAGTTATTGGTTACATGGAATATATATTCACAGAAAATCCCAGCAATTCTCCAGTCACTTTCCTTAATAAGACTAGAATAAGGTACGCTAAAATAATGGCATGTACTGTATTTTTAACAGAGACTGAATACATGCATTAAAACTGTTACTAATTACAGTGTAGTATATGTTTCTTCATGAAATCACGTCTTATATTCTCTCCAATTTCAGAATTGGAACAGTGTTCATTAACATAACTGTGGTGTTTGAGAACTTGACAATTGTACCTACTGTGCACGATGTATTTCAAGCTGCCAATCTGCTGAACGCAAACCTCAAAACAGTCAGAACAGTTCGAGCTACTCAGAAGCTGAGCCAGCCTGTGAGCATACAGAATGTCACGTATAACAGTGAGTGTCTTGTTTGTAACACAAGCGTTTTCATGTTCCTTTAAAGACATGTTTATGATATTATTGCTTAATTAACATAATAACATAATACTGACTTGTACTTCTACCCCAAACCATCTGTTTTTTTAGGTACGGAAAACTCGTACAGTATTGCCTTTAGATTTAAAATCAGTAATGTGCAAATGCCTGTGGACTCCAGTCTGAGGAATGATTTATATGATTTGATAAAAGAAAAAATTAACAGCCTGGTAAGTAAAAGCACGTTTGGATCTTAAACTGGTTTTACATCTTTGTGACACAGTCAAATTTTGTTATGCCCTGCTAAAATATGAATGTTGTAGCAGTGATGTAATTAACCTTTTCACTATTCAGATGGAAACAATCCTGAGTAGTACTGAAAGAGCTAGTACCAGTCTTGACTTTTCAAAGGTATCTTACATGTAAGTACTGATTCAGCGTACTCCTGTTTTTTTTTTGTACTTTACAAAAGCATTTTTGCATATCTACACAACGGAATGTTTTGGTTCATTTTGTTTCTTTGCTCATTCCAGGGATGAAGAGATTGTGATACAAGCTGTTTCAAAATATGTCTATAGGCAGGGTGATATCAAGTCACCAAGTCGATTTCTTGCTTGGCTACTTAACATCGTTAATCCTAAAGTATTAAAAGTTCCTATAAGCAGTGAAGTTCTTACTGCTATCCCTATCCCTTCAGTCTTCAAGTTCCCAGTACTGATCCCTACAAATCCTGGAAACAGTACTGCAGGGTTTCCAGGATGGGCCCTGGCCATCATTATCCCCTGCGGAATAGCTATCATACTTGTCCCTTTCTGGATTCTACTCTGTGTAAGTATACTGATATATAATGTTATTCAAAATTATACATATAGTTACTCAAAATGTTTACATGGTATTCATTTCATTAAAATGACAACAGGATTTTACCTTTTCGTTTACTTAACTTAAATATGTGTGTGTGTGTTTTTCTGCAGTGTCTACTGTGTGGTTGCTGTGCTGCTATTAGAAAGCGCTGGCTCAGACGGTCATACAAAGTACGACAGACATTTAATGTAGGATACCAAACTCACAACAGCCTGTTCTAAAGCATACAGGACAGCCACAAACAAACAGACATTTCCTGATTCTTCTGTACTATGATTTAGGGAAGGTGACATCAGAAGGTATAATCATTTAGATTTTATTGGCAATTTAATGTATTTCCCCCGTCAGGCTTTTACACACACACACACACACACACACACACACACACACACACACACACACACATATATATATATATCTATATATATCTATATATATATCTATATATATCTATATATATATATATATATATATATATATATATATATATATATATATCTATATATATATATATATATATATATATATATACATATATCTCTCTCTCTCTCTCTCTCTCTCTCTATATATATATATATATATATATATATATATACATATATATCTATATATGTATATATATATAGACATATATATATATATACATATATATATATATGTGTATATATATATGTGTGTATATATATATATATATACATATATACATATGTGTATATATATATATATATATATATATATACACACATATATATTTATATATATGTGTGTATATATATATATATATATATATATATATATATATATATATATATATATAATACACATATGTATATATATACACATTACAACAGATAGTACAGATAACAGATTGTAATTTATTTCTGTAATTTATTTTTTTTGTGTTTTCTTGTATATTTATTAAATTGTTTACTTAAACCAATTAAGTACCATACATTTCATTTCAAATGTATTCATGTATGCACATCTAAATAACCAATCAAACAATATTGTATGCACAATTACTGGTATATGCTATAAAATTATTGTGAACACTATTCTCTCCATTGAATTAAAGTGATTATTTATCTCAGGTTGATGTTGTTTTAATTTCTATATTTTAAATGGCTTACAAACACTACAAACATTGATTACAATGACCAATATAATAAAAGTGTAAAAAGTCTAGAATACAGACTAAGCACTACAAACAGCAAATACAGAAACACCAGTTTATATCCAGATCTCATCAAAGAAAAGGAGACAAGAAAAATATATTAATGTCAAGTCTGCAAATGTCAGTATTGGTGAATTGTGACAGACAAATACAATGGTCGACAAACAAATTGATAACAGTGTCAAGTATGTGTGTGCCCTGAATGTAATGCCAGTGAATGGCAAGATCGGCTAAGGATCAATGTTAGTCCAGCTGGTTCCCCTCCATGGCGTTCATCAGAGCTCAACCCATTTGTGCTCCACCCACCAAAATAGGTATCAGAGATTGTTCACAGGGAATAGTTTCTTTCAGGGGCCCTGTGAATATCATTCAACAGCACAAATGGTACGGGAACCCAGTGGTTTCCCATCCGAGCTCTGCACTGGCAGAGATGGGATGCATGGATCCACAGTAATTTGAGTCTCAGTGATAAGTGTCTTTGATACAAAATCAAATGCCTGAGACTGAGTTGTTTCTGTGTAAGCCCAAAACAAATGTAGAGTTACACTTCATATGTTTGAGGTCCACATATCCACAAACATTTGAGGAACGATCTAGAGTAGATATGAGGAACTTCTTCCTCCGTGCAGCCCACCTCAAAAGGTACACTGAACAGGAATAGGGGAAGAATTTTCCACTGTTCCAACAAACAAAGCACTATTCACTTCCATGGGCTCTGAGCATTTACTGTAGAACTCACAGTTGTGGATTCAGGAAGTGTTAAATATCATGTCTTCAACCTTGTGAGGCATCTCCATTTCAAGGATAACTGACAAATCTACAAGTTTATCAAGAGATGGGGAGCTGTCCCCACAAGTCAAGTCTCTCTGAAGTTCCTCTTGAAGTACTTGAAGGTGAGGCGTGCCTGTGTGTTCCAGTTAAAGTGCTGGAGGTTGAGGCATGCTCAGCAGCTGAGTAGTTTCCCAGGTTATTCTTCAGGAGTTGTCCATTGAACTCTAAACTCTTCCAGGTTGTCAAAGAGTTTATGAGTCTGGCAACTTTGTAGGTTTCTGTGGGGTATTGGGAATTACAGAGAGCCCACATTGCATAAGGAACCTTCTACAAACAAACATCAGGGTTCCAGTGAAAAGGTTCCGCGTGAAAAAACGTAGAGACAGTGAAGAAAACTGGCCTACTGCTCAGCTGCCAATCATGAATACAAAGGGAAGGCATTTAGCCAAGCTGAATTAGAAACCACGTAAAGAGAAAGAGAGAGGAAGTGCCGGATTGGCATAGGAAGCAGAATTCTCACCTTCAAAGAGAAGACAGCATAAAATGGTCATATAAAATGATACGTTCTCAAGATGGCGGCGCGGGTAGCTGCTGCGGCCCAGAGCTCCTCATGCTTCGGCAGCTATTTTATTATTGTTATTCTCTGTTCATCATTTTTTTCTAGCTACAGGACCACAGTACAGTAGGACTTGTTTGTTGGCAGTTACAAATAACATTCTACACTACTCGGACCATAAGAACTGGGACTTAATCCCTCCGGACATATATCGCTACCCGGAGGGCTCTAACATCATTCTCCCACCGCTGAAGTGACGCCGGTGACAGCGCCACAGAAAACAAAAGAAGGGGACGAGGGCAGGATTAGCGGCTAAGCTTAAAGCTAACCCTTTCAAACCGGTCATTCCGAGTCTTTTCATAGACAACACCCGGTTGTTCAACAACAAAATGGATGAATTAAGGCTGCGGATTTCCCCACGGGGGCTGGATTATTGTGCTTTTGTTTTTATGGAGTCCTGGCTGGACACAAACATCCCGACGCTAGCATCGCGCTAGCAGGACACGCTGTCTTCAGAGCGGATAGTACAGCGGACTCCGGTAAGAACAAAGGAGGTGGGCTCTGTGTTTATATCAATTACAGATGGTGTTCCAATATCACTACCAAGGACACCCACTGCTCTCCAGATATTGAATTTATGATGTTGCAGTGCAGACCGTTCTATCTGTGCAGAGAGTTACATCGGTGACTGCTGTCTATGTACCACCACAGGTTAATGCTAAACTAGCCATGGAGAGGTTATACTCCTCCATTAGCCAACAGGTAGCGACACAGCCAGACAGTGTTTTCATCGCGGCAGGAGACTTTAATCCTGCCAACTTGGAAGTCCGTCCTGCCGAAGTATGTAAACTTTCCCACAAGAGAGAAGAACATCTTAGATCAGGTCTAGTGCAACATCCCTCATGCTTACAGAGCTCGGCCCCTGCCACATCTAGGTTCCTCAGATCATCTGTCCCTGTCTCTAACTCCAGCATACAAACCACTCATCTGTAGGGAGTGACCAGCTACAAGGACAGTCAGAGTGTGGACTGAGGAAGCCACCTCAGCCCTGCAGGACTGCTTTGAGGATACAGACTGGGGAGTTTTCACTGAGGGGACAGACCTGGATGGTCACACATCAGCTGTGTTGGACTAAATCAACTTCTGTGCTGAGTGTGTGACTAAAACTATAACAGTTAAAGTGCTCCCCAACCAGAAGCCATGGTTCAATGGTGAACTGAGGTTCCTGCTCAAAGCTAGGAACTCCGCTTTCAGGCACAGGGACCAACAGTCCTACAAAAGAGCGAGGACTGACCTGAAAAGGGGAATCATAAAAGGCAAGCGCAAATACCAACAGTGTATTCAACAACTAAAGAGGCATGTGGCAGGGGATAAAGTCTCGTACAGGATATAAAAACAGCACTACACTTACATCCGCTACAGACAGGATTCACCCAGACACACTGAACCAGTTCTTTGCTAGCTTTGAACACAAGAACAGCTATCCGGAAGCTGCCAATGAACCTAGGCTGGATGCCGAGGACACCCCCATTCAGCTGCACCAATATCAGGTTAGATCCACCCTGCGCAGGGTAAACCCAAGAAAAGCGCCAGGGCCAGATGGTGTCACCGGGTGTATTCTCAAGGCGTATTCTCAAGATCAACTAACAGGAGTGTTCACCACCATCTTCAGACTCTCTTTACGGCAGTCTGCAGTTCCCATCTCCCTCAAGTCGGCCACCATCGTCCAAGTGCCAAAGAAATCTACAGTGAACTGCCTAAATGACTTCTGCCTGGTCGCTCTAACTCCCATCATCACCAAATGCTTTGAGAGACTCATTGTCACTCATATCAGATCTGCCATCTCAGCGGACATTGACAAACTACAGTTTGCCTACCAGACAAACAGGTCAACAGAGGATGCTGTGATCACAGCTCTCCACACAGCCCTCACTCATCTGGAGCATAAGAATGCATATGTAAGGGTTCTGTTTGTGGACTTCAGCTCAGCATTCAATACAGTCCTTCCACACAAACTGGTGAGAAAACGGAGTGACCTAGGTCTGTGCAGTTCACTGTGCACATGGATACTGAACTTTCTGAGCAACAGACCTCAGAATGTCAGGATGGGAGACCACTGAACACAGGAACACCACAAGGATGTGTCCTCAGCCCCCTCTTCTAATCCCTCTTCACGTACAACTGCTGGCCCATTCACACCTCCAACACCATCGTCAAATTTTCTGATGACTCCACCATAGTAGGTCTGAGAATAGACAACAATGATTCAGCCTACAGGGAGGACGTCCAGCATCTGACAGCATGGTGTCAGGACAATAACTTAAATCTGAACCCCAGCAAGACCAAGGAACTAGTTGTGGATTTCAGAAGAAAGAGAGTCCACTGCTCTCTGCATTAATGGAGAGGAGGTTGAGAGAGTGGAGAGCACTCAGCACACAGAGGCTCTACTTCCTCAGGAAGCTGAAACTCTCCCACCTCCCTCAGCACCTGCAGGTGAACTTTTACAGAGTCGCCATCAACAGACCTACAGCGAGTGTTGAGAGAGGCTGAAAGGATAATTGGTGACATTTACAATAGCCGACTCCAGAAAAAGGTTACTTACATTACACACTACACATCCCGGACATTGTTTGTTTTCCCCCCTCCCCTCCAACAAGAGATTTCAGCAATTACAAACAAAGACTAACAGGCTTAAATACAGCTTTTACCCTCAGGCTGTGAAAGCCATCACCCCCCTCCCTCACCCGACCCATCCAACCCGATGAGCCATTACAGAACCCTCATCACCCCCGACCCCCCAAATTGCACACTATCACTTTAGCATAAATCACTTTAACATTCTTGTAGCCTGCATGTATGTATATATATATATATATATATATATATATATATATATATATATATATATATATATATATATATATATATACAGTGTTGTGCGTGAACGAGTTCAAAAGACGCGTTCATTGAACACGCTCATTTTTTCAGTTCAACGTTGAACTGAACGCAACACATTTTTTAATAAAGAACTTGAACGTGAATTGTTTCACATTATGTGTCATGAACGGCAGACATCACTGTAAATGAACGCTGGAATTTGTTTTCCATTGAAAACTGAGTGACATCTGTTTTCGCCGCTTTTGAAGAAACGCAACGAGAGAAAGTTCCTCTGTCCTGTATCCCCGCTGGTGCCACTTAAATCATGTATCACCAGACAGAAATGGTTTTGACATTGTGTGCGCAATGCATTGCGGGCAACGTAGTGTCCGGCTGAGAATAGTTAACATACTGGCTAGTTCATAACATACTGGCTTCCGCACGACGTTACCCGTGATGAATTGCAGCAGAGCGGGGTAGCCATAGCAACGCCGCGTACACAATTGCAGTGCCATGAGCAAATGTCTACAATGAGCAGTTTCAAAGAATGTATAGTGATTTCTAGCTTGTAGTGTGAAAAAAAGTATTTATTTGAATATCTCACGAAAAAGGTAAAATGAACTTGAACTTTGAACTAGTTCAGAATTAAAATTGTGAACTTTGAACGTGAACTGTTCACTTTGAGCATGTATGAACTGAACTTGAACTAGTTCAGAAAAGCTGTGAACTGGCACAACACTGTATATATATATATATTTCTTGTAAATACTATTTTGTAAAATTTTGAAAAATTTTGTTAGATTTGTAAATCTTAATTATTCTGTTTTGTACTACTGCTGCCTTGGAGAGGATGCTAAACCCAATTTCACTGCTTAAACATTGTTTGTAACACTGTTTAGTCAGCGACAATAAATCTATTCTAATTCTAATTCTAAATGGTCAAGTTCATGATAAGAAGGAGGACTCTGAATGAAGGTTGCTGAATGACAGCCAGCACCAACCAATGTAATCCAGCAAATGACAGAAAGTTCAGGCTAAATACTATTTCCTAACAAAAGGAAATGCTCAGCAGGTGTTCTAATGTTAAGATGAAATGGATCACTTCTGGTGCTCCATAGTGCCAGACAGCTGACCATTACATCTGGCACTACAAGATTTACTATATCATAAGAGGCCTAATTGTAGGCCAGCACACTATCATTTGACACACTTACCTTTGGATTTACAAAAAGTGTTTTCTTCGCTTCGATAGGCTGTTTAACTGGTAAAGTTAAACGGCTTTATGTTCCATAAAATGATAAGCTATTATGTTGGATTTCGCATGCAGGGGACTGCTTGCATTGGGATGTACATCATGTAATGTAATGAAATGTAAAGTAACGTATTGTAATATAACATGATGTAGTGTAATGTAATGTATAGTTATGTAATGTAATGTACTGTAACAATGTAATGTAATGTGATGTAATGTAAAGTAATGTAGCACCGTAAAATAACGTAATATAATGTAATGTAACATAATGTAACAATGTTGTATAATGTAATGCACTGTTATGTAATGTAATGTAATGTCATGGTGTGATGGTGAGTCACTATTGCATTCAGAAGTAGACATTTGAATTAGTTCAATGCATGGAGGAACTGCTTACTTTTGTTTTGTATGTAAGAAACCAAATAATATACTCTTGTTAAGAGTTCTGCTACTATGCAGACTCAGTACGTTCTTTTTAATCCAATTATTTAAAATGTAGATTATGCAGTACATTTGTGCATAACAAATATAATGTAAGGATAAACTTAATGTTGTTACACTTAACATGTAGCCATAAATTGGGTACCAATCCATGACTATACAACCCTTGTGGCACGGTGCACCATCCTTCTTAAAGTGTCCTGCTACCTTAGGGTAACCAGCTGCCATGAAGGGATCACAATGCTTTGGTAAAGGTGTCAGAGGAACCAGCGTGTGCCAACAAAACATTCTCCTCACCATTACTTCACCTCCTCCAGCCTGAACTGTCGACACCTGAAGTTAAAAGTCATCAGCATGATGTAACAGATTCATCTCACCAGACGATGTTTTTCCAATGCTTATACTGAGAGAAGTTTATGTTCTTTCTCCCTGTAGTCTCACCTTTCTGATTCCATTAGACAGCGATGGCAAGCAAACCTCTGCTTTTGTAGCCCATCCATGGTAAGGAACGATGACTTTTCATTTCAGACACATTAGCTGGAGCACCAGAGTTGTATACAGCTGGAATCTGTTAGAACCATTCTTGACATCCTCCTCTGACCCATTTCATCAACAAGTTGTTTACGTCCAAAGGATCACAACGTTATAGGTCTACTCTCGACACCGCTGCATAAGAAGACCCCACAAGGTCAGCAGTTTTTGAAATACTGGCCCCCACATTGCGCAGTACTGATGCCTCGTTCAGATCGCTTGATTGTCCAGTTCTAATGTCGATTCACGCTGATGCACACACTGAAACTGATCCACCTGATTTGATGCTGCACTCCAGGGTCATGTGTTTAATTTCCGTACAGAGAATATCCAATCACAGAAAGACGGGTGTCTCTAATAAAGTGACCACTCTGTATATCATTTACAATGTACGTAATGTGTTTCTGTTGTTTTGTTGTACAGAAACGTACGTGCTGTTTGCTGCATGCATGTAATTAATGTGTTGGTTCAAATGCAACAACAGAGTATTTGCACATTTTGTAAGTTCAAATTTAATGACTTTTAAGATTTTTTTAATACCTCTAACAGGAAAAAATAAAACCATTACTTGGGGGCGGAGACAAGACTAGATGACAGCATAAAATACCATTTTTGAGTTTTACAAAATTTGAATAACAGAAATATTCAATGCACATAGTCAACTCATTCATTTTCTTATCCACTTCATCCTGGAACAATCCTAGACAAGATGTCAACCCATCTTGTACAACACACACACACACACACACACACACACACACACACACACACACACACAGTAATGACGGGGGCGCCTAACTGGCAAGAAGGAGGAGACGTGCGCAGGTTCTATATAAATCACCATAATGCTTTACTTGCAAACATTAAACAGAAACGTAATACAAACCCAAATACATACACTATGGTAGATTAAACCGATGAACCCGTTTGATACAAGATAGAAGAACTCACATAACTTAAACTAACAACAACAACTGATAACACCGGCTACCGCAAGACGCTACACCAACGCGGGCTTACCGGAATACAAGACTGTGTGAAATAACCAACACTACCACCAGCTACCGCTGGACACCAAACAGAAGCGGGCTCACCGAGAGATAACATGCATAAGACAGCACATACATACGGTAGCAACCTTCACTTAGTCGCTGAAGACCTAACGGAAACGAATCGCGAAGCACACAAAACAAAACCGCCGTGACAGTCAGAAGGGATATGAATCCCAGAACAAATCCCCGCGCCGAGGGAGAGCTGAGACGCTGCTTAAATACCGATACCAACATCTGCGAGTCATTACGGTAAGCGTCCCAGCTTCTCTCTCGGCGACTCTAGCGGGTGGCGCTACGAGAGTCAGTGTCCGGATTGCCACCCGGCGGCCAGGAGAAGCACGAGAACGTAGAGGACAGGGGGATCCCGTGATGTACTCCCCCCCCCCCCCCCCACGGAGCCCGAAACGGAGCTAGGGCTCCTTTAAACGCCCTCCTCCACCAGGGCGTACCACAACATCGAGAGGCTTCCTCTCCGGACGCCTCCGAGGCACCTGTTTGGGCACCAAACCCAACTGGACCCCCTTTTGGAGAGTGTCACGGGAACACCCTGCCTCCATCTGGTCCATACTGGAACTCATGGCCTCTGAAGAACGCAAGGCCTCTGGCAAGGTCTCTGAAGAACTGACGGCCTCTGGCAAGGCCTCTGGCAAGGCCTCTGAAGAACGCAAGGCCTCTGAAGAATGCAAGGCCTCTGAAGAATGCAAGGCCTCTGAAGAATGCAAGGCCTCTGGCAAGGCCTCTGAAGAATGCAAGGCCTCTGGCAAGGCCTCTGAAGAACTGACGGCCCCTGCCAAGGCCTCTGGAGAGCTGACGGCCCCTGGCAAGGCCTCTGGAGAGCTGACGGCCTCTGGCAAGGCCTCTGGAGAGCTGACGGCCTCTGGCAAGGCCTCTGGAGAGCTGACGGCCTCTGGCAAGGCCTCTGGAGAGCTGACGACCTCTGGCAAGGCCTCTGGAGAGCTGACGGCCTCTGGCAAGGCCTCTGGAGAGCTGACGGCCTCTGGCAAGGCCTCAGGAGAACGGACGGCCTCTGACAAGGCCTCAGGAGAACGGACGGCCTCTGACAAGGCCTCAGGAGAACGGACGGCCTCTGACAAGGCCTCAGGAGAACGGACGGCCTCTGGCACCGCCACTGGATCAGTCGTCGCCCTCGGCACAGCCACAGGACCTGGCCACATCCACAGGATCTGAAACAGACACTGGAACACTCGCTCTTGGAAACACCACTGGATCTGCTGACGCCCTCGACACAGCCACAGGAACTGCTGACGCCCTCGGCACAGCCACAGGAACTGCTGACGCCCTCGGCACAGCCACTGGAACTGCTGACGCCCTCGGCACAGCCACAGGAACTGCTGACGCCCTCGGCACAGCCACTGGAACTGCTGACGCCCTCGGCACAGCCACTGGAACTGCTGACGCCCTCGCACAGCCACTGGAACTGCTGACTGCCCTCGGCACGCCACTGAACTTCTTACTCCCTCGCCACAGCCACATGAACTGCTGACGCCTCGCACAGCCACAGGAACTGCTGCCGGCCCTCGGCAACAGCCACAGGAACTGCTGACGCCCTCTGCACAGCCACAGAAACGTCTGACGCACTCGCACAGCACTGAACTGCTGACTCACTCGGCAACAGCCACTGGAACTGCTGAAGCCCTCGCAACAGCCACTGAACTGCTGCCGCCCTCGCACAGCCACTGGAACTGCTACCGGCCCTCGGCACAGCCACTGTAACTGATGAACGCCCCTCGGCACACCAACTGGAACTGCCTGACTCCCTCGGCACAGCCACTGTAACTGCTGACGCCCCCTCGCACAGCCACTGGAACTGCTTGAACGCCCTCGGCACAGCCCTGGACGGCTGACGCCCTCGGCAACAGCCACTCTCTGGAAACTGCTGACGCCCTCCGGCACGCCACTGGAACGTCTGACGCCCTCGGCACAGCACTGTAACGCTTACGCCCTCGCACATCCACTTGAACTGCTGACGCCCTCGGCACAGCCACTGGAACTGCTGACGCCCTTCAGGCACAAAAAACAAGCCACGGAACTGCTGAACTCGGTCCCTCCGGCACCGCCACAAGGACTGCTGACGCCCTCGGCACAGCCACAGGACCGCTGACGCCCTCGGCACAGCCACAGGACCTGCTGACGCCCTCGCACAGCCCACAGGGACTCTGACTCAACTCGGCACAGCCACTGGAACTGCTTGACGCACTCCGGCCAACATTCCATGGAAACTGCTGACGCCCTCGGCACAGCCACTGAACTGCTTGACGCCCCTCGCACAGCCCACTGGAACTGCTGAACGCCCTCGTCACAGCCACTGGAACTGCTGACAGCCCTCGCACAGCCACTGGAACTGCTGACGCCCTCGGCACAGCCACTGGAACTGCTGACGCCCTCGGCACAGCCACTGGAACTGCTGACGCCCTCGGCACAGCCACTGGAACTGCTGACGCCCTCGGCACAGCCACTGAAACTGCAGACGCCCTCGGCACAGCCACTGAAACTGCAGACGCCCTCGGCACAGCCACTGGAACTGCAGACGCCTTCGACACAGCCACTGGAACTGCAGACGCCCTCGACACAGCCACAGGAACTGCTGACCTCGGTGCTGGCACTGGAACAGATGCTCTTGGCATGACCACGGGGACCTTCACCCTCGGTGCTGGAACTGGGTCTGCTGCAGTCCTCACGTCCACAGGATCAGTAGCTACGGCATGGCTACTGGAACAGCTCTCGGTACGGGAGGTAGTGCAAATGTCTGTGACGCGAAAGTCCGTGGTGCAGGAGTCAGTGCGAATGGCCATGACGTGACTGTCCGTTTTACAAAAGTCCGTGGTGCAGGAATGGGTGCGTTGCTAGCGAGTTCTGACACACCACAACGACACGCGATAGGCTCAACTTCTGAGCTAGTGCGGTCAGGAACACGAGTACCCACAGCTACTGGTTCAACCACCGAGTCAGCGTGGTCGGAAATACGAATACCCACAGCTACTGGTTCAACTACCGAGTCAGCGTGGTCGGAAATACGAATACCCACAGCTACTGGTTCAACTACCGAGTCAGCGTGGTCGGAAATACAAATACCCACCGCTACTGGTTCAACTACCGAGTCAGCGTGGTCGGAAATACGAATACCCACAGCTACTGGTTCAACTACTGAGTCAGCGTTGTCAGAAATACGAATACCCACCGCTACTGGTTCGAAGACGGAACTAGTGTGGTCTGAATCACGAATACCCACAACTAGAGGTTCAACTATGGAACTAGCTTGGTCAGAAACACAAGTACCTGCAGCTAGAGGTTCGAAGACGGAACTAGTGTGGTCTGAGTCACGAATATCCACAACTAGAGGTTCAACTACAGAACTAGCTTGGTCAGAAACACGAATACCCACAGCTAGAGGTTCGACTACCGAGTCAGCGTGGTCAGAAACACGAATATCCACAACTAGAGGTGCACATACGGAACTATTGTGGTCCGAAACACGATTATCCACAGCTAGAGGTGCAACTACGGAACTATTGTGGTCTGAAACACGATTATCCACAGCTAGAGGTGCAAATACGGAACTAGTGTGGCCCGAAACACGATTATCCACAACTAGAGGTGCAAATACGGAACTAGTGTGGCCCGAAACACGATTATCCACAACTAGAGGTGCACATACGGAACTAGTGTGGTCCGAAACACGATTATCCACAACTAGAGGTGCACATACGGAACTAGTGAGGTCCGAAATATGACTATCCACAACTAGAAGTGCAAATACGGAACTAGTGTGGTCAGAAACGGCATTACCTACGCTATAACGTAAACGCGCTCAAAAGTCCTGTTTTAATACCTCATTAGTATAAACACAGATTTAGCTGCAAAAGAATAACAACATTAGACTAAGGCTAGGACTATTAACATTAATCACTTACAAACAAAGCATGATTGTAAATGAAATTTTCACGATAACCTTACATACACGCTCTGTTTCGCACTGAAACTTGGGATTAGACCTGATAATATTTAGCCTTAATGAAGCCTTCACCTCCTGGATACAGTCTGCCTAGTTGCCCTCAGTCCTAATGGTCGGGGGGAGGCATAGCCCAATTTTTGACAAAGATTAGGTTTACAGCAATCCCCATACAAGGCTAATTCTTTTGAAATACTGATTCTTAATTTGACCTGATCCATCGTTAGGAAGTCAACACACTCTTTTCAGCTTATCACTATTTAACCGTCCTCCTGGTCCCTATTCCAGACTTTCTTCAGGAATTTCTAACTTCTTTCCTGCTACTACTCTACTGTCAACAATATAAGGCTTTAATTGGTAGGTGATTTTCATATTCACTTTGACAATGAGCAGGATCCACTTAAATTGCTTTTCGGTCCATCTGAGAATCCATGGGTAACTCACTCAAATGTGATGGACCAACCCACCGCTGTATCATACTTTAAGATCTCAATTAACATTTTGGTATCAATATTTAAACTTGATGTTTTCCCGCAAAGTGATTCGATTTCAGATCACTATCTTTTAGTATTTGAGCTATCTCAATAAATAAAATCCGTCTGCCTCGTTATCACACACAAGGACCAAGCGCACTACTATCACATCACATCACCATCTGCTTACTCAGCTGCGTTATTAAAACCGTACCAGAACTTAAAATTTTAAATACCCTACGGAGTATTAATCATCTTTAGTGTGTAAATGGATGCAATTAAGAATGTGTGCTTTCTTCGCTCAACCCTGGACACGACTGCCCCTGTTAGGCTCAAACTTATTAGGGAAAAAGGCTAGCACCATGGTATAATATAATGACGCACACCGCGTACCTTAAAGCAAGACAACCCGGCATTTTAGAGCGCAAGTGATACATATTATAGAAGTGGAGGGTGTTTAAGATTGCTTTGGAGGGACAGCTGGCAGAGGTATAAGCATGAGCCCTCACTAAAGCCTAAATCTGCATACTTCTCTTCAATCATAGAGAAAAATAAGAAATAATCCAAGATTTCTCTTTAATACAGTCTCCAAATTAACAAAAAACCCCACATAAAGTGACTCTCCCTCTCCCATTCTGTGTAATTTTTAACATAATGATTTCAGACTTTCTTTTTAAATATAATATGAAGAACTTAGGCACAGAACTCATGCCTCATCACATCACCAAACCTGGTTCAGCACCTTCCAGATGCACAGCAACAGTGAAGACATCTGTTCATTAAGGTAGCCGTAATCCAGATTAGATCTTTTCCTTTACCCCACCCCCGCGATTACTAATACTGAACTAAATCCGCACTGATCAGCTCGTCTAAGTCCATCAACATGTTTGTTCAATCCAAATTCCTACACTTCTACTCAAACAAGTATTACATAACCTAGTGTATAGAGCCAGTGTTAGTTATTTTAAATTCATCCCTTCACTTAGGTTATGGTGGCCCGAATCCTTTAAGTCTGCCGTTTCAAACCTACTGATTAAAAAGGCCAATCTTGACCTTGTGTGGAATATCTAATTATAGACCAATTTCAATCTACCGGTTCTGTCCCAAAATCTAGAAAAATCCGTCTATCAACAGCTCTGGTAGTCACCTCCAAGGAATGAAATTTTTTTATGAACATTTTCAGTCTGCTTCAGGCCCCCATATATACTGAAAACAGCAATTACTTAGGGTTACTAAATGACTTGTTAATGTCCCTCAGATAAGGGATTTTTTTCTTGTCTTGTGCTGTTGATTTAAGGTGCAGCATTTGAAACACTATAGATCATGATGTTTTACTAAACAGACTAGAAAATAACTGGAGGTATTAAGGGGATCAGCACTTGTCTTGGTTTAAATCCTACTTAACTGACCGGTACCAGTTTGTTCTATAAATAATCTAAGTCTAAGCTCTCAAAGTGAAGTATGGCGTGCCTCAGGGTCAGTGCTTGCCCGCTTTTATTCTCTCTGTAAAATGCCCTGCCACTTAGGCTAGTTATTCGTAAGCATGGCATTAAGTTTTCCATTCCACTGCTATGCAGATGATAGCCATCTGTATGCATATCACGCCAACCCTAATGAAGCCTTACAAATCAACAAATCGAGATGGTTAAAGAAATGACAAGATTGATGTTATTTTAATTTTCTCTCTACTTAACTCTATAAAACTGAGTGCTATTAGTGGGACCCAAGGCTGTGAGAGATCAGGTTAGCTACATCTATCCTAATCGAGATGGCTGTCCAGTATTGCCAGTCCGTCGTAAAAACTTAGGGGTCCACACTGATTCAGATCTCTCCTTTGATGCGCACATGAGCAGCATCACTCGAATTGCTTTCTTTCAATTACGTAATATCGCTAAACTTAGAAATATCCTCTCTTATGATGCAGAAAAACTTGTTCATCGCTTTATAACCTCAAGGTTTGATTACCGTAACTCCTTACTTACTGATGCTCTATAAATCTATAATAAACTTCAGTTTAGTTCAGAATGCAGCTGCCCGAGTTCAACTCGAACTAAGAAAATTTGATCATATCACTCCTGTGTCTAGCATCACTACTGCACTGGTTTACCAGTCCCAATTTCCGCATTTATTACAAAATACTTCTTATAACTTCTAAAGCCACATGGCCCTGGCCCCACATTATCTGAGTGAACTCTTAGAGTTTTACAATCCAACTCGTCACGTCGTTCGCAGGGTGCAGGACTTCTTTTTAGTTCCCTAGAATTAAAAATTCACAGCAGGGGGAAGGCTTTCTCATACATGGCCCCCAACTATGGATAACTTCCCACTTTCGTTCGAGAATCAGACACCCTCCAAAGTTTTTAAGTCTAGGCTAAAGACATACTTATTACAACAGGCTTTTGACTAGATTTAGACATGTTTGCATTGTTTGGGTTGCTGAAGGCCGGAGTCTGAAGTCATTTCCTGCCTGCCTGCCTTGTCCCTTTGCCGTGAGTTTCTGGTGGGCGGTCTGGCTGAACTAGGCTTGGGTCCTCGTGATCTTGACTCATGCAACCTGCATTAGATAAGGCAGAGCTGGGGGTTTCATAGTCATTAAAGGTCTTATGGTGTCAGAGGTTGGTTGCTGTCTTCTGCCGCTCGTGGGGTTGCCAATGTCTCATGTGGATCCTCCTGGCTGTGTTTTCCTTCCAGTTCTCCTCTTTCTAGCTTTCTAGCTAGCTGCTATAGCAATGCTGCGGGGTCTCATGCTACACTTGGCATCAGTGATTGACATGGCCATCAGTGATTTTAATAGACAACTGTGCTCTAATCAATACTAATTACATTTTCTGTTTTCCTCTCCGAGCGTGTTCCGGCATTCCGGCCGCCCCAACACAGGATGTACATCTGATGGAGCCCCACTGTGCTAATTCACATTTTATCGACCATGACTCTTACTTTAGTTTCCGCTCTGATTTATCATCAACCGTTCACTTATGTCGATGTCATACTTCAACATTCTATTCGAACTTTGTCTCCATGACTTTAGTTCTCTCTTAGAAGTTTATCATCATAACCCCCGGGCACTTAATGATGCGATGTGCATACTTCACTTCTAGTCGAACTTGACTCCATGAGACTTTGAGTTCGCTCTTAGATTGATCATCGACGCTAACCGCCGCCCAAGGAAGGTTGGGTCCCTTTTTGAGTCTTGGTCCTCCCAAGGTTTCTTCCTAGAACTGGGGAGTTTTTCCTTGCCACTGTCGCCCTAGGCTCGCTCAATTTGGGATTGGACGTAGTTATTAGGAGATAATCTAAACTTGTAAAGTTGCTTTGAGACAATGCTCCATTGTAAAAAGCGCTATATAAATAAATCTGACTTGACTTGACTATTGGCTCAATAGCAGAGCTAGCATACTCAGAAAGGCCGTAACGAGACGCAATCCGGGGTTTGACCAGTACCCTCTGGTTGCTGGTAAGCTGGAGATCCAGCAAGCCTAACCACATTCAGCCTGTTGGCGGACGCTTCAGCTGGGAGACCGTACCTCTCCCACAGCTTCTCTACAAGCTGATCACTGGTCCCTAACGACAGCTCGGACCAGTTAATGTCCGCCCAGTAGCATGGTTTGCCTGTGAGGCGCCAATTGTAAAATTCCAGGCGCTCAAAATCAGAATAATGGGGGAATTGGCGCAAATAGGCTGAGCACTGCGTTTACTCGCCGCATTGACGTGGGTTACCGTCAAATTTTTCCGGCAGCTCACCCCTTGTTTTACTGACCGGATTCACGTTTAAACCTGCCGTCTCCTTTGTTTGTTGGCAGGGATTTCTGTAACGACGGGGGCGCTTAACTGGCAAGGAGGAGGAGACGTGCGCAGGTTATAAAAACCCAAATACATCGTTTGATACAACATAGAAGAACTCACATAACTTAAACTAACAAAAACTGATAACACCGGCTACCGCAAGACACTACATCAACACGGGCTTACCGGAATACAAGACTGTGTGAAATAACCAACATTACCACCGGCTACCGCTGGACACAAAACAGAAGCAGGCTCACCGAGAGATAACATGCATAAGACAGCACATACATACGGTAGCAACCTTCACTTAGTCGCTGAAGACCTAATGGAAACGAATCCCGAAGCACACAAAACAAAACCGCCGTGACAGTCAGAAGGGATATGAATCCCAGAACAAATCCTCGCGTCGAGGGAGAGCTGAGACGCTGCTTAAATACCGATACCAACATCTGCGAGTCATTATGGTAAGCGTCCCAGCTTCTCTCTCGGCGGCTTTGCAAACCGGGTGGCGCTACGAGAGTCAGTGTCCGGATCACCACCCGGCGGCCAGGAGAAGCATAAGAACGTGGAGGACAGGGGGATCCCGTGACACACACACACACACACACCTCCTTTAATGCCTCCCCTCCTACAATTCCAGACATTTTAAGAATTTTTTTTTACCTTGAATATGAAAAACTAAATTTAAGACTTTAGCAGTAGCAGTTTAATATAGTAAGTAAGCCATATATATGAACAGCAAACACCTACCTGTCATTACTGTGTCCAAGAACCGAGGTATGACAGTGTGTATGTGATGTTAAGCTAACTGTTATTTACATAAACGTTCACTAACCTGTAACATGGAGAATGGGAAGTCCGGAGTATCGAAAGCGCTGGACCTCTTCTGTGGGTGCAGAATGTCTAAAAGTCTTCAGAAAATCTCAGTAGGCCTTGAGAAGATCCCTTGCATGCAGAGTGATGGTTTACACAGCAAAAAGAGATCAAAATTAGAACAAAATTCTCTGCAATAGCAAAATTTACACAAGTTAAGTATTGAACAGGTGACTGATTCTGGAATATTTTACCTGATTTTGCAATCTTCAGCGACACTGCAAAGCTCTAATTAATAAAAAGTATTACCTCATTATTACAAACAAATTATCAGGGATATGTACAAACCTATACCGGCTGAACACAATTGTTAAAAATCAGCATTACATATAGCATTATATATTTCTGTGACTTTTCCCACAGTAACATTTACACTGTGAACCAAAAGGTCTAGGATTCAAATCCCACCTCTGCCAGCCTAACACTGCTGGATTACAGGATAACTAACACAGACTGTGCAGCAACAAATGAGCTACTGTCTTTGGTCTACAAGGTAGACCAGCTAAGTCGATGTGTCTAATAGAGTGGAAAGTGAGTGAACAGTGTTTAAAAACCTCCAGCAGCACTTCTGTGTCTTATCCATTTGTACTAGAACAACACATGCTAACACACCACCACGATGGCAGGGTTGCTGCAGTGCTGAGAATGATCCATGCCCCAAATAGTACCTGATCTGTGCTGGTCCTGACCACTGAATAATGGGGTGAAAGTGGGCAAACAACATGCGCAGAGCAACAGATGGACTACAGTCTGCAATTGTGGAACTACAAAATACAGCTTTACGGTAAGTGGAGGTTTAGATATTATAGTAGATAGATGTATAACTGTACTGTAGCAATTATGTAAATAATTCTGTATTTATTTGTAAACAATACTGTTAAAAACAGAAGGCAGTGGCCAAGGGACCCAGCGTTAGCTCCTGGACCTCCAGTTTGGAGGTCCCCAGACGACGTAGACGGCGGATTTCGCTACCCGGGTCGCGGCTGGCGTTTGGGAGGCTGCTCAGTGTCTGTGGCCAAGACACTGAGGATTTTTTCTATCCTGACCCTCCCAAATTGCCAAGCCCTTGCCGCCATCACCATCGGCATCCATCTGGGTCTCAGGTAAACTTGTTCTTTGGCGTGGTCTATCTGAACCAACAGCCACTTATTCCTGCCCTGAACCCATGACCATTTTTAATATCGAGCAAGGTTCCGCGGGTGTGCAGGAATTTGTGGCTGTATTCTCAGCTCTAGCCGCACAGAGCGGCTTGCAGGGACTGGACCTTATCAACCCATTCAGGAATGGGCTTGATGAGCAGGTGGATTACGAGCTGTGTTTTCTCCCTCCTGCTTCTTTCTTTGACCACCTGCTCGAGCTGGCATTAGTGGCGAAAGCCCGCCTCGAGCAGCATGTGAGGAAGACTGTCTTCTGGTAGCCATGCACCGTCACCCAGAACCCACATTATTGAAACTGTGTCTGTTACCCGCATCTGCCCTAAACGTAAACGCTCTCAAAAAGTCTGTTTTAATAACCTCATTAGTATAAACACAGATAGCTGCAAAAGAAATAACAACATTAGACTAAAGCTAGGACTACTTAACATTAGATCACTTACAAACAAAGCAGT
>JAJAGP010006171.1:0-24320 GCA_025084515.1 Ancistrus triradiatus | reverse complement strand
TGTTTGGAGTTAATTCGTTGATTCAGATGATTAGGTTAATAGCTCGTTTAGAGAACCTTTTCATGATATGCTAATTTTGTGAGAAATTTTGGGTTTTCATGAGCTGTATGCCAACATCATCAGTATTAAAACAATAAAAGACTTGAAATATTTCAGTTGGTGTGCAATGAATCTAAAATATATGAAAGTTTAATTTTTATCATTACATTACGGAAAAGAATTAACTTTATCACAATATGCTAATTTTTTTAGAAGGACCAGTATGTATATATGTATGTGTATGTCTCACGTCTCTACACCCTTGTTATTCTTGCACATCGGAGACTGGAGAAACGCAGTTTTGTTCAGATGTACACTCCCTGCTGTATAGTCTGAATGACAATAAAGTTCACTTTGACTTGATTATTAAGATTATTAAAAATAGTAATTATTCATTATGAATCGTGTTCTAACGATACGTGTTCAGTGTCCGGCGTTTAAATAATAATAATAATACATTACATTTATATAGTGCCTTTCACAAAACCCAAGGTCGCTTTACATTAATAGCAATTACACAGATGCAGTAGAAGAGTATTGAAAATGCTGAGAGAAAAGATGAGTTTTTAATTGAGTTTTAAACAGAGAGAGAGAGAGAGGTGATAGAGCGCAGAGAAAGAGGGAGCGAGTTCCAGAGCAGGGGGGCAGCCACACTAAAAGCTCTGCTTCCCATTGTGGAGAGCCTAAACCTGCGGGTGACCAATGGACAGGAATCAGATGACCGTAAAGTGCGGGAGGGAGTGTAGTGATCGAGCAGACCAGACAATGTCACCAAGGGGAGTGATGTAGACGATGAACAATAGGGGAACACCCTGACGGATGGGAACAGAGTCAGATACATGGCTTCCTATACGAACAAAATGGCGTCTATGGGTCAAATATGATGTGAACCAGGATAGTACTGAGCCAGAAAGTCCAATGTTAGAAAGTCTAGACAGAAGTAAGTTGTGGTTTACAGTATCAAAAGCAACAGTAAGATCAAGCAGAAGTAGTATTGAGACCTGACCTTTATCGGCAGCAAGAAGAAGATCATTAAGTACACATAAGAGAGCGGTCTCAGTACTGTGATGGGGACGAAATCCAGAATGAAACGTTTCAAAAACATGGTTTGAGGACAAAAAGTCAAGTAGCTGAGAGGCTACAACTCTTTCAACAACCTTGGAGATGAAAGGGAGATTTGAGATGGGACGGAAGTTACCAAGAACAGAGCTATCAAGGTTGGGCTTTTTAATAAGAGGAGTAACAGCAGCTAGCTTCCACGAGGAAGGAACACATCCAGTAGAGAGTGAAAGATTGACGAGATGACAGATAGGCTCAGATACGGAAGATGCACAGGATTGTAAGAGAGAGGTGGAAACAGGGTCAAGTGTTGAGGTAGTGGGCCTAGAATTAGTAATGATTTTGGAAATGAGTATTGAATTGACAGAAGAGAAGGAGGTAAGAGTACCGGATGGATATACAGATGTGAGAAAAGGAGGTTCAAATGGTGGAGCATCCTGTAGATCCCTGTAAATGTTTGAAACCTTGTCACTGAAAAAATGTAGAAAGGCAGTACATAAATCAGGTGAGGCAGAGGTAGAATCACATGGGGGGCGAAGAAGCTTATTAGCTAGGGAAAAAAGCCACTTGGGATTCTGACCAGCTTTCTTAAATACATCAGAGTAGTAAGAAGAGTGTGCCTTATTTAGTGCCACCTTATAATTAAAAACATGTTCAGTAAATGCCAGAAAATGAACATGTAACCCCGAGTTCTTGTAACGCCGCTCCAAGTGCCGGCCCACAACCTTTAAGGTTCGAAGCTCTGGAGAGAACCATTGGGGACGTATGGGAGGAAGGCACAGATCTAGTTTTGATTGGTGCAAGTGTGTCAAAGATATCTGCTAATGTTCTGTTGTAGAATAACACCCCTTCATCTAGAGAAGACACTGAATTGATATAAGAAAAATTAAATGAGTTGAGCAGAGCAGTAAAGGAAGATGGACTGACAGCCGAAACATTACGATAAGAGAGTAGAATCTTAGACCGGGGTTTAGGAACAGGAAGAGAGACACAGCATGAAATGAATACATGATCAGATAGTGCAGTACAATGACCCGACTCGTTACAGTAAAACCGGAAGTTAGTCTGCCGGTATACGAGACCCCGGAAGACAAATGTGCATAGACCCTATAGAAGAACGCAAAGTACAGACTAGTGTACTTGGTAGTATGGACTGCTTTTCTACTGAGCAGCAACAGAATAACCGTAAAATTAGAGCTTTATTCAAGAAACATATTGTCACGATTCCTTATATAATGTAATGCTACTTGAGAATGAAACTGAAGATATTGGCATGTATACATACAAGCATGGTTTTTGATGTTTATTCAAACAAATTCTTAAACCAGCTGCTAGTTAGCTCAGACATGGTATTTCTAGTGCCGGTCCCAAGCCCGGATAAATGGTGAGGGTTGCGTCAGGAAGGGCATCCGGTGTAAAACATTTGCCAAATAAACTATGCGAGTTCATAATAATTTCCCAACACCGGATCAGTCGTGGCCCGTGTTAACAACGACCGCCACTGGTACTGGTAGCAAACAGGGTACCGGCAGAAATTGGACTACTGTTTGCCAAAGACGAAGAGGAGGGAAGCATGTGAGGAGACAGAGAGAAATCAGGAGGGGCAAGAATTTAGCACTGAGGGTAGCAACCCTAAATGTAGGGACGATGACAGGGAAAGGTACAGAGCTGGCTGATATGATGCAGAGGAGGAAGGTCGATGTTTTGTGTGTGCAGGAGACAAAGTGGAAAGGTAGCAAGGCTCGATGCATTGGTGCAGGGTTTAAACTGTTCTACCATGGTGTGGATAGGAAGAGAAATGGAGTTGGTGTGGTCCTGAAGGAGGACTATGTAAAAAAATGTCGTTGAGGTGATAAGGGTGTCAGATAGGATAATATGTCTGAAGCTGTAAATTGAGGGTCTAATGGTGAATGTTGTTAGTGGCTATGCACCACAAGTTGGCTGTGAATTAGAGGAGAAAGAGAGATTCTGGGGGGAGCTAGATGAAGTCGTTGAGAGCATTCCCAGGGAGGAGAGACTGGTGATTGGTGCAGATTTCAATGGTCATGTTGGTGAAGGTAATAAAGGAGATGAGGAAGTGATGGGCAAGTTTGGTGTTAAGGATAGGAACCTAGAAGGACAGATGGTGGTGGATTTTGCAAAGAGGATGGAAATGGCTGTGGTTAACACATATTTCCAAAAGACGGAGGAGCACAGGGTGACCTATAAGAGTGGAGGGAGAAGCACACAGGTAGACTACATCCTATGTAGAAGTGGTTTCTTAAAAGAGAATGGTGATTGTAAGGTAGTGGCTGGTGATAGTGTAGCTAGGCAGCATCGGATGGTGGTGTGCAGGATGGCTCTGGTGGTTAGGAAGAGGAAGAGGACAAAGGCAGAGCAGAGGACCAAATGGTGAAAGTTGAGAAAGGAAGAATGTTGTGAGGAGTTCAGAGAGGAGCTTAGAAAGGCTTTGGGTGGTAGGAAAGAGCTCCCAGATGACTGGGTAGTAGCAGCAACAGTGATTAGACAGACCGGTAGAAAGGTACTGGGTGTGTCTTCTGGACAGGCAAAGGATGAAAAGGAAACCTGGTGGTGGAACGAGGAAGTGCAGGAGGTTATTCACAGAAAGAATTCAGCAAAAAAGAAATGTGACAGGGAGAGAACTAAAGAGAATAGGCAGGTGTACAAGGAGATGCGGCACAGGGCAAAGAGGGAGGTACCAAAGGCCAAGCAGAAGGCCTACGATGAGTTATATGAAAGGTTAGACAGTAGGGAAGGAGAGAAGGAGTTGTATCTACTGGCGAGACAGAGAGATAGAGCTGGAAAGGATGTGCAGCATGTCAAGGTGATCAAGGATAGAAATGTAAATGTACTGACAGGTGAGGAAAGGGTGAGGGAAAGATGGAAGGAGTATTTTGATGAATGTAGAAAACGAAAGGGAAAGAAGGTTGGATGGCGTAGAAATTGTGGAACAGGATTTGGCAAAGATTAGTAAGGATGAAGTGAGGAAAGCTTTGAAAAGGATGAAGAACGGAAAGGCAGTGGGACCTGATGACATACCAGTTGAGGTATGGAAAAGTCTGGGAGTGGTGTTTTTGACTAGATTATTCAATGGAATTCTGGTGAATGAGAGCATGCCGGAGGAATGGAGGAAAAGTTTACTTGTACCGATTTTCAAGCAGAAGGGTGATGTACAGAGTTGTGGCTCTTACAGGGGCATAAAGTTGATGAGCCATACAATGAAGATTTGGGAGAGAGTTGTGAAAGCTAGGCTCAGACAGGAGGTGACAGTGTGTGAACAACAGTATGGTTTCACGCCAAGGAAGAGCACCATGGATGCGATTTTTGCTTTGAGACTGCTGATGGAGAAGTATAGAGAAGGCCAGAAAGAGCTACACTGCGTCTTTGTGGATTTAGAGAAAGCTTATGACAGGGTGTCAAGGGAGGAACTGTGATGGTGTATGAGGAAGTCTTGAGTGGCTGAAAAGTACGTTAGATTAGTGTAGGGCATGTATGAGAACAGCGTGACAGTGGTGAGCTGTGCTGTAGGAGTGACAGATAGCTTCAAGGTAGAGGTGGGACTGCATCAAGGATCGGCCCTGAGTCCCTTCTTATTTGCTCTGGTGATGGACAGACTAACAGATAAGGTCAGACAGGAATCGCCGTGGACTATGATGTTTGCAGACAACATTGTGATCTGTAGTGAGAACAGGGAACAGGCAGAAGAGAACTTGGAGAGGTGGAGATATATTCTGGAAAGGAGAGGAATGAAAGTCAACTGTAGTAAGACAGAATAACTGTGTGTAAATGAAAGAGAGGCAGGTGGAACAGTCAGGCTACAGGGATCAGTGGTCACAAAGGTCCAGGAGTTCAGATACTTGGGATCAACTGTCCAAGGAAATGGGGAGTGTGGAAAGGAGGTGAAGAAGAGAGGATGGGGTAGGTGGAGAATAGTGTCAGGAGTGCTGTGTGACAAAAGGGTCGCAGCAAAAGTGAAAGGAAAAATTTATAAGAGAGTAGTGAGACCGGCCTTGTTGTATGGGTTAGAGACAGTGGCACTGACAAAGAGACAAGAAGCAGAGCTGGAGGTGACAGAACTTAAGATGTTGAGGTTCTCTTTAGGAGTGTCCAGGATGGACAGGATTAGGAATGAGATCATCAGAGGGAGTGAGACGGCCCTTGGTGTATGGGGTAGAGACAGTGGCACTGACAACGAGACAGAAGCGAGCTGGAGGACAGAACTTAAGATGTTGAGGTTCTCTGAGGGAGTGTCCAGGATGGAAAGGATTAGGAATGAGATCACAGAGGGGCAGAACAGGTTGGAAAATTGGGGAGACAAACTTCGAGAGGGAAGACTGAGATGGTTTGGACATGTGCAGAGGAGGATAGTGGAATATTGGTAGGAGGATGTGGATGGACAGTGATTTAGGAATGAGATCATCAGAGGGACAGCACAGGTTGGAAAATTGGGAGACAAAATTCGAGAGGGAAGACTGAGATGGTTTGGACATGTGCAGAGGAGGGATAGTGGATATATTGGTAGGAGGATGTTGGAGATGGAGCTGCCAGGCAAGAGATGGAGAGGAAGACCAAAGAGGAGTTATATGGTTGTGGTAAATGAAGATGTAGGTAGCTCCTCTCACGGCAACAACAGACACAGGTCGGTTCTTTGAAACGGGCGTTTATTTCTTGACCTTGACTTCTCTCTCTTTAGCCTCTCAATCACGCCGTGAGACCTGTATTTGTATGCACATTACACAAATATCAATAAACAGCTTGAAATTAAAAGGATAACAGCGCCTAGCGCTAGCATGAAACAAAAGCACTGAGCAACGTAAACAAATACCTCGTTGGCTGCTTGTCATAAAAAGAGGTTCTTGAGTCTTTGAAAGTGCATCAAAAGTGTCTTTGACTGTCCATTTTCACCACTCGCGCATTACTTTTCAAATAATAAACGGAGCCTTGTAGCAACCACCAGCCTTCTCCAGTTCACAAGCACAAAAATAACCGTTAAATCTTGCCGCACGCTGCAACGCATTCTCGTGAGATACGTGACTCCACGCCTCAGTGTTTTAACTGAAATAATGAATTCAGTATATTAACGTTTTATCCATACAATGAACTAGAACTGAGCCAGAACTGAGAGGCTTAGGAAGAGCTTCTTTCCCCAGGCCATTAGATCCTTAAATGGTTAAAAACCTTAATTTTAACCAGAACTCTCTGATAGCTCTGTTTTTTTTTTTTATTTACTTGATCACTACCACTTTCAGAATTGCACATTTCAAACTCCAATTTACAAACTAATGTCATACTACAGCACATACCTACCGGCAACTGTTTTCTAGTGTAAATATTTAAATTATTCTCTTGTTCATTCTGTTTTTAATTCTGTTTTTAAGACTATTACTTATTTTATTTATTTTTATTTTATTTTATTTTATAATTCTCTAAGTTACCTGCACAGTCCTAGAGAAGTCACTTTACATTTCACTGTCCCTTTGTACCAACTACAAATGAACATGTGACAAATAAATCTTGAATCTTGAACTACATATTTTAATACAGTGCATGAAATTATGAACTTCAAGATTTTAGACTTACATTGACACAGATGTTGAAACACATTTAAACAACCGCACTTACAGAAGATATGCAGGGAGTTGGGGTGAGATTAAAGGATGTGGAGGACAGTGTGAGGTGGAAAAGTTTAACTCGCTGTGGCGACCCCTGATAAAGGGAGAAGCCGAAAGAAGAAGAAGAAGAAGAAGAAGAAGAAGAAGAAGAAGATTTAAACAAATTATTGCTTGCTGATTTTTTGCTTTAACTATGTCTTTTTGGTATATGTCATTTATGAGAAGGTTAATGAGTGTAAATAATTTGTAATAAATATATTAATGAAGGGAAATAAATATTTTATTTTTAATAGCAAAATATATTAATCCCTCGACCCTGTTCAGAATCAAGCAAATAAGAAAGTGTGTGAATGAGTGAGTAAATATATTCATGTGTAGAATTAGAGGACACAAATCTTTCTTTCCTACTTTCAAAAATGAACTTAATCAGTGTATGGTCTCTATACACTCTTCAGAAAATCTTAAAGCTATGAAAACAGTGCTTCTGTGCTTCTGCTTGTGGTTCCAAAAGGACTAAAAATACTTTTTATTTGTATTACTGTTATGTAATTTATTTATTTATGTGTTTTCTTTATTTTCAATAAAAAATAATAAAAACTTGGTAGTACAGACTTGGCAAGTTCAATTTGTGAACTCCCGAAGAAGTGTACAGCCGTTCTGCAATTGGAACAGCAACATAGTTGATGCAGTGCCAAATTAGCAATTCTTTGTAGCTGTACGTTTCCCTAATTATTTAACTTATTTGTTAACCTGTCTACCCATTTGCATGAATAAATGACAGTTTGTTCACCCAAATAAAAACCCACCACAAAGTATATCAATGGTGGAAGTGCTCAGATCCTTTATTTAACAGTTTAATCTGCTTGTTACAATGCATATAACAAACCAATCACATTTAAGTATAAATTAGAAACCTTCCCTAACATAAACAAGCTCCAAACATGTCAGATTTTAGAAGGTAATTTAATTCTGGACTTCAACAATTCACATCAGATAATTCATATCAGACAATTCATATTTAAAATACGAGCTGAATAAATACAAATATTATAATTACAATAAAAATGCCTATAATGCATAATAAGATAATAAAGGTACATCAAATCTCCTAAAATGTTGGAGATTTACAGTGGGGCAAAAAAAGTATTTAGTCAGCCACTGATTGTGCAAGTTCTCCTACTTGATGAGAGAGGTCTGTAATTTTCATCGTAGGTACACTTCAACTATGAGAGACAAAATGAGAAAAAAAAATCCAGGAAATCACATTGTAGGATTTTAAAAGAATTTCATTGTAAATTATGGTGGAAAATAAGTATTTGGTCAATAACAAAAAAGTTCAACTCAATACTGTAACATAACCTTTGTTGGCAATGACAGAGGTCAAACGTTTCCTGTAAGTCTTCACCAGGTTGGCACACACTGTAGCTGGTATTTTGGCCCATTCCTCCATGCAGATCTCCTCTAGAGCAGTGATGTTTTGGGGCAACACGGACTTTCAACTCCCTCCACAAATTTTCTATGGGACTGAGGTCTGGAGACTGGCTAGGCCACTCCAGGACCTTGAAATGCTTTTTACGGAGCCACTCCTTCGTTGCCCGAGCGGTGTGTTTGGGATCATCGTCATGCTGGAAGACCCAGCCACGTTCCATCTTCAATGCTCTCACTGATGGAAGGAGGTTTTGGCTTAAAATCTCACGATACATGGCCCTGTTCATTCATCCCTTAACACGGATCAGTCATCCTGTTGCCTCTGCAGAAAAGCAGGGCTAAAGCATGATGTTTCCACCCCCATGCTTCACAGTAGGTATGGTGTTCTTGGGATGCAACTCAGCATTCTTCTTCCTCCAAAAACGACCAGTTGAGTTTTTACCAAAAAGCTCTATTTTCGTTTCATCTGACCACATGGTATTCTCCCCATCCTCTTCTGGATCATCCACATGCTCTCTGGCAAACTTCAGACGGGCCTGGACATGTACTGGCTTAAGCAGGGGAGCACGCCTGGCACTGCAGGATCTGAGTCCCTCTCGGCATAGTGTGTTACTGATGGTAGCCTTGTTACTTTGGTCACAGCTCTCTGCAGGTCATTCATCAGGTCCCTCCATGTAGTTTTGGGATTTTTGCTCACCGTTCTCATGATCATTTTGACCCCATGGGATGAGATCTTGCATGGGGCCCCAGATCGAGGGAGATCATCAGTGGTCTTCTATGTCTTCCATTTTCTTACAATTGCTCCCACAGTTGATTTATTCACATCAACCTGCTTGCCTATTGCAGATTCACTATTCCCAGCCTGGTGCAGCTCTACAATTTTGTTCCTGGTGTCCATCGACAGCTCTTTGGTCTTGGCCATGGTTGAGTTTGGAGTCTGACTGTTTGAGGCTGTGGACAGGTGTCTTTTATACAGATAACGAGGTCAAACAGGTGCCATTAATACATGTAATGAGTGGAGGACAGAAGAGTTTCTTAAAGAAGTTGTTATAGGTCTGTGAAATCTTGCTTTTTTGTGAGTGATCAAATACTTATTTTCCACCATGATTTACAATAAATGTTTTTTAAAATCCTACAATGTGATTTCCTGGAATTTTTTTTCTCACTTTGTCTCTCATAGTTGAAGTGTACCTGTGATGAAAATTACAGACCTCTCTCATCTTTCTAAGTAGGAGAACTTGCACAATCAGTGGCTGACTAAATACTTTTTTGCCCCACTGTATGTACGCTCCATCTTGATAAACTGACCGAATAGTTAAATAACTACATTATCACCTAAAAATCTTATAACTTTATTCCGTAACACAACAACAGTAGTACTTTGAAAGTTATTCACCTAGAGCTGTTGTGGGGATGTATGGCCATTTCTTGCCCTACTGCCTCCGAGATCCTGAAATCGACAAGTGTAAAAGGTGAGATGAGACAGCATCCAGTACCTACAAGAACACATATTGAGGAAATAACCCTTAAGATCAAGTAAGTAAATATTAAAGCAAACAAAATAAAGAAATTAACTAACCTTGGTAGCGATCCTATAGGAAATCATTCACTCGTCACATGGTTTTCAGATGGAAAACGACACCTCTACTGGCCAGGAGCACTTCTGTTGTGAGAAGTAATGCAACGTTTTTGTAAATGTTTTTGTTTCAGTTAAATCTCTTGTGTTCCGCGTAAATGTATTCGTGTTCCCGACTTTTGTTTGCCCAACACAAATGTTATTGTGTTTCACCAAATGCAGCATTTTTATGAAATGTTGTTGTGTTCTGTCTTTGTGTTCTGACCAGTGGCAGCAGTCTGGCTGAACTGTGTTTCGGTCCTCTTGATCCTGACTCGTGCATTCTTGCCAAAGACTAAGGGCAGAGCTGGGGGTTCATAGTCAAAGAGTCTTATGGTGATCAGAGACGTTGGGTTTCTGTCTTCTGCCTCCCGTGGGGTTGCCGATGTGTCATGTGATCCCTCTTGGCTGTGTTATCTTCTGGTTCTCCTCTTTCTAGCTATGCTGCTATAGCTAATGCTGCCGGGGTCTCATGCTACACATGGCATCAGTGATTGTTAATAGACACTGTGCTCTTAATCAATAACTAATTACATTTTCTGTTTTCTCTCCGAGCTGTGTTCCGGTACTAGTTCCTGCCCCACACATGATGTTCATCTGCTGCAGCTTCACTCAGGTTGTATCCTTCATCAGCTCCAGTCCCACCATACCCGGGCCACCAGAGGACAGTAACTCTCTCTCTTTTCCGGTTGGCTGGGGACGAAGTGCCGCCAAGGACTTTCCTGCTTAGACTCAAGATCCTGGAATGACTCTGGGTGAATCCCATTTCAGGGGCTGCATCCTTCGAAGGACGCGGTCTACACGGTCTATGAAGGTGTGTGCTTGGAAATCTGGGTAGACCGCGGCAAAGGCCGAACCGAAATGAGACGGTCTACTCTGGATTTCCTGTTTGCGTCACAGAACCACCCACCCGCAGCATATCACAAAACAGCAATAATCGTTACAACAATGAAGCCAGAAATTTTTTGTTTAGTTTATATGCTGTTTTTGGTTTTTTAATTATTGGAGGAGGCGCTTCACTGGCATTTATTTTCCCTCAAGCAGTTTAATAAAGGTCTCCGTTTGCTCCTTGCTCTCTAAAACAAAACAAAAAATGTTGCGCTTTTGCTTTTTAACATTTACCTGTTCGAGTTTTTAAATCCTTACATTTAAATAACGTATATTCCTCAGCCAACCGTTCCGATATCGCTAAGTTCCCCTCATGCGCAATGCACCTCTGGATATTGTAGGTCGCGAAGGATACATCGGATGTATCCCTTGTTTTCAGGGAAAACAAGGCCGCATTTGTCGGCCGCATACGAAAGAGCCTTCGGAATGGGACAGCCTAGGCGCGCCGCTATGACGCAATCGGTCTTCAAACGCAGCCTTCGAAGGACGCAGCCCCTGAAATGGGATTCACCCTCTGTGTATCGGACTACTTAATGCCGATATGCATATTTTATATTTTATTTGAACTATCACTCCAAGACTTATTAGTTTAGATAAATTAGTTTCATTATTACATCAATCAGTAGCTCAATTACAAGATTTGATGAAGGATTCGGCAACATCTTTTTATATTGTGGAGGGAGATCAAAGTAAAATTTATAAAATTATTGATCAATTACGCAGTTTAAAAGCTAAAGATATATCTCAAGTCAAGTCAGATTTATTTATATAGTGCTTTTTTTGTCTCAAAGCAACTTTACAAGTTTAGATTATCTCCTAATAACTACGTCCAATCCCAAATTGAGCAAGCCTAGGGCGACAGTGGCAAGGAAAAACTCCCTAGTTCTAAGAAGAAACCTTGGGAGGACCAAGACTCAAAAAGGGACCCAACCTCCTTTGGCGGCGTAGATGATAAATCTAAGAGTGAAACTAAAGTCATGGAGTCAAAGTTCGAATAAAATGTGAAGTATGCACATCGACATTAAGTGGCCCGGGTATGATGATAAATCTAAGAGTGAAACTAAAGTCATGGAGTCAAAGTTAAAATAAAATGTGAAGTATGCACATTGACATTAAGTGGCCCGGGTATGATGCGGCTGGAGCTGATGACGGAAGCAGCTTGAGTGGAGCTCCAAGCAGATGAACATCATGTGTGGGGCCTGGAACTGCCGGAACACAGCTCGGAGAGAAACAGAAAATGCAATTAGTTATTGATTAAGAGCACAGTATCTATTAACAATCACTGATGCCATGTCAATCACTGATGCCATGTGTAGCATGAGACTCCGGCAGCATTAGCTATAGCAGCATAGCTAGAAAGAGGAGAACTGGTAGGAAACACAACCAAGAGGAATCACATGAGACATTGGCAACCCCACGGGAGGCAGAAGACAGCAACGTCTCTGATCACCATAAGACTCTTTGACTATGAACCCCCAGCTCTGCCCTTATTCTAAGGCAAGGATGCACGAGTCAAGATCACGAGGACCGACGCCCAGTTCAGCCAGACCGCCCACTGGACACTCCCGGCTAGCGGACAAGGCAGGCAGGCCAGACATGACTCCAGGCTCTGGCCCCAGTGACCCAAGCCATGCATCCTGGTCTAAATCTAGTCAAAAAAATCTAGTAAAAAGGTATGTCTTTAGCCTAGACTTAAAACTTAAGAGAGTGTCTGAATCTCGAACGAAAGTGGGAAGTTTATTCCATAGTTGGGGGGCCATGTATGAGAAAGCCTTTCCCCCGGCTGTGACTTTTTTAATTCTAGGAACTAAAAGAAGTCCTGCACCCTGCGAACAAAGTAGACGAGTTGGATTGTAAAACTCTAAGAGTTCACTCAGATAATGTGGGGCCAGGCTATGTAGAGCTTTAAAAGTTACAAGAAGTATTTTGTAATCAATGCGGAATTTGACTGGTAACCAGTGTAGTGATGATAGAACAGGAGTGATATGATCAAATTTTCTAGTTCAAGTTAACACTCGGGCAGCTGCATTCTGAACTAACTGAAGTTTATTTATAGATTCACTAGAGCATCCAGTAAGTAAGGCATTACAGTAATTCAACCTTGAGGTTATAAACGCATGAACAAGTTTTTCTGCAACATTAAAAGAGAGGATATTTCTAAGTTTAGCGATATTACGTAATTGAAAGAAAGCAATTCGAGTGATGCTGCTAAAGCGCGCATCAAAGGAGAGATCTGAATCAAATGTGACACCTAAGTTTTTTTTACAGACGGACTGGGCAATACTGGACAGCCATCTAGATTTAGGATAGATGTAGCCAACCTGTCTCTCACAGCCTTGGGTCCCACTAATAGAACCTCAGTTTTATCTGAGTTAAGTAAGAGAAAATTTAAATAACATCCAATCTTTTATTTCCTTTACACAGTCCTCAATTTTTTGTTGATTGTAAGGCTGTCATTAGGTTTGGCTGATATGTACAGCTGTGTATCATCTGCATAGCAGTGGAAACTAATGCCATGTTTACGAATAACTGAGCCTAGTGGTAGCATGTACATAGAGTCTAAAAGCGGGCCAAGCACTGACCCCTGAGGCACGCCATACTTCACTTTTGAGAGCTTAGACCTTAGATTATTTATATGAACAAACTGGTACCGGTCAGTTAAGTAGGATTTAAACCAAGAAAGTGCTGATCCCTTAATACCTGCAGTATTTTCTAGTCTGTTTAGTAAAACATCATGATCTATAGTGTCAAATGCTGCACTTAAATCACATCCCTTATCTGAGGACATTAACAAGTCATTTAGTACCCTAATTAATGCTGTTTCAGTACTATGATGGGGCCTGAAGCCAGACTGAAATGTTTCATAAATTTCATTCCTTTGGAGGTAACTGCAGAGCTGCTTTTTCTAAGATTTTGGACAGAAACGGTAGATTTGAAATTGGTCTATAATTAGTTATCACACAAGGGTCAAGATTGGCTTTTTTAATCAGTGGTTTGATAACGGAAGACTTAAAGGATTTGGGCACATAAGCTAAGGTAAGGGATGAATTTAAAATAGCTAACACTGGCTCTATATCTCTATATCTGATATAGATATTAACTTTATTAAAAAATATAGTCCAATCTTGATAAGGCCTATAGTGCATATGATAAATCTATTCTTAAGTGAAGGGAAGTTTCCTCAGAACTGGAAAAAGGACATTATAACCCCAGTCTTTAAGACAGGACCTCCTGATAAGTTGTGTAACTATAGACCAATATCAATTCTTCCAGCAGTCTCTAAAATACTTGAAAAGTTAGTTGCTGAACAATTGATGCAATATCTCGATCATAACAAAATCTTGGACAGTTTGGATTTAGACCTAAGTATTCAACTGAAATGGTATGTATGCTATTTTACTGAAACTTTTAAAAGTTCATTAGATGCAGGTAAAGTGGTAGGAGCTGTATTTTTAGATCTCAAAAAAGCGTTTGATATTGTGAATCATGTAATTGTCACAGGTGCCTCCGGCTCCACGCTAGTGCCCAGCGTTGAGCTGCTTTTGCCGGCGGCATCTGTGGCAGCCTCTGTAATCGATCGCCCCGTCAGTGAGGCGGCTGATTGCAGCTAATGATCCTCACCTGCTTCCTCTGGCTGTTTAAGAGCTTTGCCAGTTTAAGCAAGGGTGGGATCGTTCGTCTCCATTCCCGGCACGCTTCGTAAGCCCCGATCCCCGTTTGGACGCATTTAATAGGGAATCGCTGGCAGACCGTGCCTCTGAGACCTCACTCGTCTCATCCATCGCTCTTGTTAGAGCCCCCGCGCTTTCCTTTCGCTTTCTGTTTTGTTTATTCGCTTTTTATTCATTTTTTAGGTTTTAGAGGACAGTCTCCGTCAGTACAGGGGCGGAGTCTCTGTAGCGTCGCGAGACGTGAGGTAAGGTTGATAGGGAAATTAGGTAGAGTAGGTTGAGCGTTATTTCGTCTTTATTTTTCCATCTCTGGCTCCTCTCTGCCTGCTTCCCCCTTCCTCGCGCTCTCGCGGCGCCTCTAAGCCTCTCTGAACGTGCAGGAGCTCTGGGTCACGCCCCCGGCCGCTTCGTGTGTGTGTGCTCAGATGTGACGTAAGCTGGAGGGAATTCCCCATTCTCGCGCACTACCTCGTTCCCGCTTTTCTTTTCAAACGCGCTGGTGACGTCTGTGTGTGTGTGTGCAGCTCCCACATTTGCTGCTTTTGCGCGCGCACACACACACACACACACACACACACACACACACAGAGTCTCACATTACTTTTGTTATCCATTCATTTATATTTATTTAATTCAGTTTTATTTATTTCATTTAATTTCAGTTCAATAAAACCATCTGGAGCTAACTGCACTTGGGTCCCATCCTTCTTATTTAGTTCTCGGGGTTCGTCATTCTTCTAAATGGCGCAACCCCGTGACAGTAATACTTATAAATAAATGAAAGAAGCTTAACTTATCTGAACATACTATGTGTTAGAATAAATAGTGTAAGGTCATCCATTCATGGTTGTAGTATTGGTTTTCCCCAGGGTTCAATTTTGGGTCCACTGCTTTTTTGCTTGTACATAAATGATTTACCAGAAGTTTGTAACGGTACAGAGTGTTAACTCTATGCTGATGATACAACCATTTATGTATCAGCAAAGACTCTACAGAAAGCAGCAGAAATTTTAAATAGCTATATGATTAGTGTTTCTCAGTGGCTTATAAATAATTGTCTGACTTTAAATTTTACAAAAACAGTATCGATATGCTTTACTATAAGACAAAAAAAACACAAAGACTTTTTAATATATGTTGACCAAAAGGAAATTAAGGAAGTTAATGAGTTTAAATATCCGGGCGTGACACTTGATCCCTAATTAAAATACAACACTCATGTAAAGAAATTAACCAAGACTGTAAGTATTAATTTAAACTGTTTTCGATTGATAAGACCCTGCATTCCACTTAAGGTTGCACAGATGTATATGCATGCCATGATTTTGTCACGCATGTCTTACTGTGCATCTGTCTGGGGCCAGGCTTCTAAATCTGTAAATAAACATGTAACATCATTATACAAACAGGCTTTGAAAAAAATAAATAAATAAATACATTTTTAAAAAAGCCTTATCAGGGTAACCAGGGACTAGGGCTGCAAATTAGCTTAAGCTAGATGCCCTATATACATTACATCTGTTGCATGTTATGTAACAATTTTATCTGTATTGTCCCTGTTAAATAAACAAATAATAGTATAAAATAAAATAATAAAATTTATCATCTACGCCGCCCAAGGAGGTTGGGTCCCTTTTTGAGTGTTAGTCCTCCTCAAGGTTTCTTCCTCATAAGACTTAGGGAGTTTTTCATTGCCACTGTCGCCCTAGGCTTGCCTAATTTGGGATTGGTCGTAGATATTAGGAGATTATCTAAAAAAAATTTTAGAAGTTGATTTGAGACAATGCTCCATTGTAAAAAGAGTGATATAAATAAATCTGACTTGACTGTCTTTATGTTGTTACATTTTTCCTTAATGTATTTGTGTTCTGACTTAATGCTGTTGTGTTCTCGACTTTTGTTTGCTTTGTAAATGAGCTTGTGATGTGACTCTATGGGCCACCGTATCTTGCTGATTCTGTAGCAGTTCTGGATTTTATAGGGACGTGTGGCAAGTTCGTGTTAATGTAATATTATGGTTTTCTAACTTACATTTATATAGCGCCTTTCTAGTACTCAAGTACCGTATAGGGTGTACTGACATCTGGACCGCTGTGTGGTTTACGGACAGGTGCCAGTGCCCCTCAGAACCCTGACCAGGATATAACAAAGGTAAAACAGGAAGAAAAAAAAAGTCAATGAATGAAAATACTACCTTTTAAGTTTAAGTTTCACTGGCTCATTTTTGACGTTTGGCCAAATTCTTGCTTTAGACTTTATCCTAACTCCTCCTCCATCTTAAGGGAGTGTGAATCAATTTTTAGCCTCGGTTTGTTGTATCATTATATTAGTGTATTTATCGGCATTACACTCTGTTTAACATTTCAGATTTACTCTGTGTACAGTAATCTATATAAATCTCACCTGAACAGGTGCTGTATTTCAGCAGATGAAGTGTATCTGCATGCTTTATCATCCAAATCCTCCCGACAGTACCTTCATGTGTGTTAGATCAGCACAATCTCTAAATATTTTTTCTATTCTGAGATAGCTGGTGGATAACGGTCTGTTGAAGTGCAGTTATATCACAGCACATGGTTACTTACAAAAGATACGAGCCAGAGAATGAGCTCAGGCCCTGAGCTGCATCAAGCAGATGCCTCCATGTCTGTGCAAGATGGTCACACTGCTTTAGCCAAATGGGGGACAAGAAAATGATGGAACATGTTTACGTAAGTGCTGTCACGCCCTCGAATCTGTCACAGTGTTCAGAGTGCACTGCATCAAGAACCACATGGACAGGGGATTACTTTATCAAACCTTTATCAAGTTCTACAATACAGAGTTACATTCACAAATACCACTTAAAATGTTACTGTGCTAAAAAAGAAGCCTTCTGTTATAACCTATCCTGAAGTGGCATCGACTTCTCTGACCTCGGACCATCACCCAGTGGGAACGGGGATTGCGCTCAGACCCATCAGTATAACAAATCTTTCATAGAAGAAAATGGGCCAAGAAAGAAAGACAGAAAATAGACAGAAATACAAGAAAAACAGACAGAGACAGAAATATAGAACATAAGAATGAAGGTAAGAAAGAGAGAGACAGAAAGAAAGAAAGAAAGACAGTCAGGCAGACAAAAAGACAGACCGACAGACCGTCAGACAGACAGACAGACAGACAGACAGACAGGCAGAAAGAAAGTAATAAAGAAAGAAAGAAAGTGAGAGAATGAAAGAAAGACAGAAAATAGACAGAAATACAAGAAAGAAAGACAGAGACAGAAAGATAGAAAGTAAGAAAGAAATACAAAAAGTTAAGAAGTACAAAAGAAAGAAAGAAACAGTCAAGTCAAGTGTCAAGTCAAGTCAGATCTATTTATAAAGTGCTTTTTACAATGGAGCGTTGTCCCAAAGCAACTTTACAAGTTTAGATTATCTCCTAATAGCTACGTTCAATCCCAAACTGAGCAAGCCTAGGGCAAGGAAAAACTCCCTAAGTGTTATGAGGAAGAAACCTTGGGAGGACCAAGATTCAAAAAGGGACCCAACCTCATTGGGCGACGTATATGATAAATCTAAGAATGAAATTAAAGTCATGGAGTCACAGTTCAAATAAAATGTGAAATATGCACATCGGCATTAAGTGACCCAGGTATGATGGGGCTGGAGCTGATGACGGAAGCAGCTTGAGTGAAGCTGCAGCGGATGAACATCATGTGTTTGGGGGGCAGGAACTAGTACCGGAACACAGCTTGGAGAGAAAACAGAAAATTTAATTGGTTATTGATTAAGAGCACAGTGTCTATTAACAATCACTGATGCCATGTGTAGCATGAGACTCCGGCAGCATTATCTATAGCAGCATAGCTAGAAAGAGGAGAACTGGTAGGTAACACAGCCAAGAGGGATCACATGAGACATCGGCAACCCCACGGGATGCAGAAGACAGCAACCCAACATCTCTGATCACCATAAGGCTCTTTGACTATGAACCCCCAGCTCTGCCCTTAGTCTAAGGCAAGGATGCGCAAGTCAAGATCAAGAGGACTGAAGTGACAGACAGACAGACAGAAAGAAAGAAAGAAAGAAATACAAGAAAGACAGAGACAGAAAGATAGTAAGTAAGAAACACAAAAAAAAGAAAGAAAGATAGGAAAGAAGGAAGGAAGGAAGAAAGAAAAAGAAATACAATCAGTGTTCCAGATCTATTTTGGACCAAAGACATAAAGGACCATCCAGACTGTTATAAGGAACAAGTCCAAAAGCCAGGCTCTGTCATGGTATGGGGTCGGGTCAGGACCCTTGGTAAAGGTCATTTACACTTCTGAGATGCAGCATAATGCAGAAAAGTACCCTGAGATTTTAGAGCAACATAAGCTGCCTTCAAGATGACATCTTTTTTTAAAAAGACGTCCATGAATTTATCAGCAAGAGAAAACACAAAACAAAACCATGTGCTGCACACATTACAAAGGCACGGCTGTGGAAGAAGAGGGTACGGCTACTGGACTGGCCCGCCTACAGTCCTGACCTGTTCCCAATACAGAATGGGTGGAGGAATTTGAAACGGGAAATGGGATGATGACCCCATACTGTCACACATTTTAAGACATGTTTAGAGGAAGAATGGAACAGAATAGCATCTGAAACACTAAATCATTCAGTATCCTCAGTAACAAAACGACTTTTAAATGTTTATTACAATGTGGTAAATGCTTTACCGTCCCAGCTTTTCCACTGAGTACACCACATGATGATAAGTATTTAACCTAGTAATGCTAATGTTAATTCTTGGTGTTAATCCACACCTAGAGCAGATCTGAACCTTTCCTGATGAACCACAGCATTCCCTCATTAGACTTCAGGTCGTGCTATCATCACTCAGCCTGACTGGGTCACGTAGCAGGGAAGGATTCCCGATAGACTGATGACTGAAATCATCAGATCCACCTCGGATATCTCTCAGCAGGACCTAATTAATGAACAGCTCACTCTTTGCATTATCCTCTTCTTACAGACAAAACTCTTCTCCAGCATGCTCTCTGCTCTGAAGTTGCAAAATACCTGCTGTGACGATGATAAATGACAAATTTAACCCAAAAGGACAAAGTACAAAATATAGCATTAAAATAGACATTTAATTTAATGAGGGAGGGGAGTCTGAACAAGGCAATCACCACTGGTGTCTTTTATGACCCAGACCAGGATATGAGCTAAATAACATTATCATTTTTATATTTATAATTTTATATTTTGTTGTAATTTTATCATTTTTAAAAGTATTGCGTGTGTCCAAATACTTTTGACTGTGTGCGGGGGCGTGTCCCAATACTTTTGGCAGCGTGCGGAAATGTGTCCTAATACTTTCCTATATCTTTTTCCATTTCGATATCTATTTCTGTATCAGTAGATGTAATAACAGGTCACGGAGTCTCACTGAGTGCTCTGTGATGACATCATTGTGATGACATCATTGTGGAATAGTACTTGGGCTGCGACTGATGACGTTTCACAAGAACACAAGCACAGAGAAGTACGCATATTGAGAAACGGCCACGGTTCCAGCCGCATTAATCACAGAAATGTGTGGAAGAAGAAGAAGAAGAAGAAGAAGAAGAATTGCAAATAATGATAAGAAGAAGTATGAGCGATAACAGTGTTCAGGGCTTTTCAAAGACCGTATAAGACCGTGGCTGTTTCTCAATATGCGTACTTCTCTGTGCTTGTGTTCTTGTGAAACGTCATCAGTCGCAGCCCAAGTACTGTTCCATTTCTTAGTTGACTTCTAACCAAGTACGCTCCAAATCCCCGGATGTGGTCTTGCTCCGCCCATATTACCGAGGATGCATCGGAGCAGACTTGTGCGGACTTGAACAGCGAAATATCCCACAATGCATTGCCAGCTCGGTAATGGCGGATGAGAGGACTCCCAACTGGATGTATAATTTCTAAAGTAATGCTGTTATTGTGTCACAGAATGGAGTTATAAGATTTTTTTAGGCAAGAATGTAGTTGTTTAAAATTCAACTATGCAGTCAGTTTATCAAGATAAAGCTTCCATAAAAAATGCTCAGACGATTTCGGAGATGTGACGTAAAGTTATTAACGTACTTATTATGCATTATATTTATTATTTGTTCAGCCTGTATTCTAAATATGAATTGTCTGATATAAACTGAAGTTCAGAAGTAAATTCCTTTCTAAAATCACACTTGTTTGGTGTTGGCTTAGTTTGGGAAGGTTTTTTTATTTATGCTTAAAATGATATCGGTCCGTTGTTTGTAACACGTAGATTAACTATTTAATGGAAAGTAAGAGATCGGAGCACGTCTTCCACCACTGACAGGCTTTATACAAGATGTGTTTTTAGGATTTAATCGAGGTGTAAAAAGTTTAAAACCGTGTTGTCTCCAATAACCAAGTACGCTGCTGTCTCACAGATTTCTCACAAAATTAGCATATCATGAAAAGGTTCTCTAAACGAGCTATTAACCTAATTATCTGAATCAACGAATTAACTCTAAACACCTGCAAAAGATTCCTGAGGCTTTTGAAAACTCCCAGCCTGATTCATTACTCAAAACCGCAATCATGGGTAAGACTGCCGACCTGACTGCTGTCCAGAAGGCCATCATTGACACCCTCAAGCAAGAGGGTAAGACACAGAAAGAAATGTCTGAACGAATAGGCTGTTCCCAGAGTGCTGTGTCAAGGCACCTCAGTGGGAAGTCTGTGGGAAGGAAAAAGTGTGGCAGAAAACGCTGCACAAACGAGAAGAGGTGACCGGACCCTGAGAAGGATTGTGGAGAAGAGCCGATTCCAGACCTTGGGGGACCTGCGGAAGCAGTGGACTGAGTCTGGAGTAGAAACATCCAGTGCCACCATGCACAGGCGTGTGCAGGAAATGGGCTACAGGTGCTGCATTCCCCAGGTCAAGCCACTTTTGAACCAGAAACAGTGGCAGAAGCGCCTGACCTGGGCTACAGAGAAGCAGCACTGGACTGTTGCTCAGTGGTCCAAAGTACTTTTTTCGGATGAAAGCAAATTTTGCATGTCATTCGAAAATCAAGGTGCCAGAGTCTGGAGGAAGACTGGGGAGAAGGAAATGCCAAAATGTCTGAAGTCCAGTGTCAAGTACCCACAGTCAGTGATGTTCTGGGGTGCCATGTCAGCTGCTGTGTTGGTCCACTATGTTTTATCAAAGGCAGGGTCAATGCATCTAGCTATCAGGAGATTTTGGAGCACTTCTGCTGAAGAGCTTTATGGAGATGAAGAGTTCATTTTTCAGCACGACCTGGCACCTGCTCACAGTTCCAAAACCACTGGTAAATGGTTTACTGACCATGGTATTACTGTGCTCAATTGGCCTGCCAACTCTCCTGACCTGAACCCGATAGAGAATCTGTGGGATATTGTGAAGAGAAAGTTGAGACGCGCAAGACCCAACACTCTGGATGAGCTTAAGGCCGCTATGATATCGAAGCATCCTGGGCCTCCATAACACCTCAGCAGTGCCACAGGCTGATTGCCTCCATGCCACGCCGCATTGAAGCAGTCATTTCTGCAAAAGGATTCCCGACCAAGTATTGAGTGCATAACTGAACATAATAATTTAAAGGTTGGCTTTTTTTTTTGTATTAAAAACACTTTTCTTTTATTGGTCGGATGAAATATGCTAATTTTGTGAGATTTTTTGGGTTTTCATGAGCTGTATGCCAAAATCATCAGTATTAAAACAATAAAAGACTTGAAATATTTCAGTTGGTGTGCAGTGAATCTAAAATATATGAAAGTTTAATTTTTATCATTACATTACGGAAAAGAATTAACTTTATCACAATATGCTAATTTTTTGAGAAGGACCAGTATATAGATGTTTTTGCCGCCTGGTTTGTTTGTTTAGGATCTGATGCCCTCTGGTGGTCTAACCTGTGTACCTGCAGCTCATAACCAAATTCAACAATGCACATGACTGAAAAATAAGGGTCAATTAGGCACAATAACGCTCACATACTGTCCGATCCTGAAAATGATAATCCAGGTTTTAAGTCAGGACGGCACTTCTGGAGGTAAATTCGGCACAAATAATACAAACGACCTTTATTTGGAGTGTTTTTAAGAAACAAACAAGCAGTGTATTGCATTTTAAAAGCACCCAAATGAAATACGTAGTTCAGTAACAGTCATTAAACTTCAACAATTAAGGACGAACATTTTAAAATGTCATTTTTAAACCAACTGTTAGTCTCGTATTGAGCCTTTAAAAGGTTGGCCATTTTTCTGACATATAAATCCCTCACACTGCTTCTCTTGTCAAATGTAGGCTACACAACTAGAAACATAATATGTAATAAATGTAAGTTTTATTAATAATTGTTGCATCACCTGAGATTGGAGTGGTCTTCATCGGAAAAACTAATTTATATAATTTTATTCATTTCAAGTATTAGAAGCAGTGCTTTTGTGCGCATTTTAACAATGTTTGTTTCTTAAATTATTATAATTAAATGTTTTAATGTCATTAAATGTTTATTAAATGTTTTAAGACTCTGAATTCAGAGACGTAAATAACGATGATAATGATGAGAAAGAGAGCAGATTTTTGATGCTTTCTGTGGTGATGATGGTCTGCATGCAAAATCTGAGGTAGAGTGGTGGAGTCATGACCCCGATGACTTTACAGACACGATATGCATCTAAAACGTTCAAATGTCAGAGGTAACGTTTATATCAGCAACCTCAAATCAGAAAAAAGCTGGGACGGTAGGGAAAATTTAGAGTAATAAAATAAACACAGTGTTTCTTACATTTATTATATTACAGACAATATGAACCATAAATATTTATTTTTTTCTGTTATAAACATTCCTGCATTTCAGGCTTGCAATACAATCCAAAAAAAGCTGGGATGGGGGCATTATTTATGGCTAATAATGATATAAAAAAACCTAAATAATGGATGCTGTATTTTATAGTTTTGATGTAATTTTATAATTTATATATTTATATTTATTATTTTATAGTTTGTTGTAATTTTATCATTTTTATATTTACATTTTAAATTTATTAAAATAAATGCATAGTTTGTTGTAATTTTATTGTTTTTATATTGATATTTTTAATTTACTAAAATAAATCTATAGTTTGTTGTAATTTTATCATTTCTATGTTTATATTTATCATTTATTATAATAACTGTATCATTTGTTGTAATTTTATCATTTTTATATTTATATTTATCATTTTATAATTAGTCATAATTTTCTCATTTTTATTTTCATATTTATAATCTTATAGGTTCCTGCAATTTTATCATTTTTATATTTATATATGTAATTTATCAAACTAATTTAGAGTTTGTTATAATCTTATCATTTATATATTTATATTGAGCATTTTATAGTGTGTTGTCATTTTCTAATTTTTATATTTATATTTATAATTTTATAGTTTGTTGTACTTTTATAATTTTTATATTTAAATTAATAGTTTATTAAAATAAATGTATAGTTTGTTATAATTGTAGCATTTTTTTATTTCCATTTATGATTTTATAGTCAATTTTATATTCTTGATTATAATCACATGTTTGAAATCACATTATTGTTTAGGTTTTATTTATTTATTTATTTTTTTACCTCATTTGTAACCCTAAACTGACCCTGTCCTAAACTTTTTTTTCTGTTTGTATTTGTATAAAAATGTTAGAGGTCGTACCCACTAACCGACGCTAGGGGCAGCGTCGGCCAGCGTCGTTTTTCCTTGTCACTGTCGCCCTAGGCTTGCTCAATTTGGGATTGGACGTAGTTATTAGGAAATAATCTAAACTTGTAAAGTTGCTTTGAGACATTGCAGACAGACCGGCTTAACCAACTGTCTGCTGGTAGCCATGCACCGTCACCCAGAAATCATGTTATTGAAACTGTGTCTGTTACCCGCATCTGCCCTAAACGTAAACGCTCTCAAAAAGTCTGTTTTAATAACCTCATTAGTATAAACACAGATAGCTGCCAAAGAAATAACA
>JAJAGP010006170.1:0-24342 GCA_025084515.1 Ancistrus triradiatus | reverse complement strand
ATATGTTATTAGTCCTCATTAAATCGTTATATAATTAATACTCTTTTAAACACTGGTCCCAAAACTAAATAAACGACACGAAACGGTTTACGTTTACATGCCATCCAATGAGTAAACGGAACTAAAGTTACGTTCGTTTCAGCCGACGAATATTTACGACGGACTTAGTTTCCTGGCAACCTTCATCCTCAGGAGAGCGCTGCAGAGGTAAATATTTACGCTTTTACCTGACATGGCAGTGGATATATGTTTCCTTTTGTGACATTTAGCCTCATTAGGAAAGTTTTCAGCAGGCTAATGATTGATGGTGACTGACTGTCACAGGGGGAGAGGATTGGGCCTGCCCAGCTAACGTTAGCTCACTACACAGCCGTCATGCTAGCATGCTAACGTCAGATGACTTGGGTTGCAACAATGCAGAAGTTGTTCTGCATTTACTTTGTTTTAACTTAGCTCGTTTGTTATGGATCAGTTCAGAACCGTCAGCATCACCTTATGTTTTTGTAATATTTGATGCTGTGGGCTAAAGCTATCAAGTCTTGTCGTTCGTCATATGATTTCAGTTCCTCAATCATATCTGAGGCCACAGGTTAAAGCAGCTGCTTATTAACGCTCCCCTGTAAACAGGTCCTGTCTGCATAGCTCTGAATAGTTTAAGACAAATGTAACCGGTGTCTAGTGGAATAGAGCGATATGTTCTCAGTATCTCGAGGTACATCTTGCTAGTATCAGGTTGGACCCCCTTTTGTCTCCAAAACTGTCTTAACTCTTTGTGGCAAAGATTGAACAAGATGCTGGAAACATACTTCAGTGATTTTGGTCCACACTGACATGATAGCATAACACAGTTGCTGCACATCCGCCTGACCCTCCCATTCCGCCACATCCCAAAGGTGCTCTGTTGGATTGAGATCTGGTGGCTGAGGAGCCATTTTAGTACAGCGAACTCATTGTCATGTTCATTGCCATGATTGAGCATTGTGTTATGGTACGGAGATGATGATACTCTTTGGTCATGAAGAGGTGGACATGGTCAGCAACAAGACTCAGGTAGGCTGTGACGTTTCACAATGCTCAATTGGTATAAAGAGTGCCAAGCCTGAACCGTTGATACAAGGCAGGATGGAGCCATGCTTTCATGTTGTTTAAGCCAAATTCTGACTCTACCATCTGAATGTCACAGCAGACCTTGAGACTCATCGGACCAGGCAACATTTTTTCAGTCTTCTGTTCAATTTTGGTGAGCCTGTGCAAATATTAGTCGAGTGTGGTTTTCTGGCGATCTAGCCCATCTGGTACCAAGAGAGCGAGAGAGCTCAAGTCTGATTTAAGTTGGACAGATTCTGTGTCGTGGCAAAAAAAACCCCAAAAAAAAACAGTTCTGACCAGTCAAAATCGGATCGAAAATTGTCAGATTGACTTTGATGTGACTTTTAAGACATTTGGTGCTATTTGAATTCTTTGAAGTCAGATTTGCGATGACATCATTTACAATGACTGGAGCAATTAAGACATGCCTTCTGTCTTTGTGGAAAAATGCATTTATTCAAAGTTAAGCAAGTTAAGGTAAAAGTTACTGTCGTAAAACTGTGACTGGACATATATCCTATAATTCATAATACATTGTGAAACCTCTTTGTTAGCAGTTGTAACTGGCTATCTTTTGTCTACTCTGCACTATATGCAGACAAGCATATATCTTTACCTTACAAACAGACAAGTCAGGTTTTAGGTGAGATTATTTACTGGAGCAAAGACAGCAGCTGAAAGTACAGGTGGTTCCAGATTAAGCAGAGTAGTCCATAAGGATCTTATGCTAATGTCCAACTAGATTGGTATTGTGGATGGGAACCACAGGACGTAAAGGGCCTCTGTCAGCAGAAGTACAAGTACAGCTCAGTAGAGAGTGTCATACTGGACATGTACAGTGGTGCTTGAATGTTTGTGAACCCCTTAGAATTTTCTATATTTCTGCATAAATATGACCTAAAACATCATCAGGTTTTCACAGAAGTCCTAAAAGAAGATAAAGAGAATCCAGTTAAACAAAGGAGACAAAAATGTTATACTTGGTCATTTATATATTTATTGAGGAAAATAGTTGTGGTAGTATCATGGTTTGGGCCTGTTTTGTTGCATCTGGGCCAGGATGGCATGCCATCGTTGATGGAACAATGAATTCTGAATTACATCAGAGAATTCTAAAGGAAAATGTCAGGACATCTGTCCATGAACTGAATCTCAAGAAAAGGTGGTCATGCAGCAAGACAACGACCCTAAGCACACAAGTCGTTGTACCAAAAGAATGGTTAAAGAAGAATAAAGTTAATGTTTTGGAATGGCCAAGTCAAATTCCTGACCTTATTCCAATCGAAATGTTGTGTAAGGACCTGAAGTGAGCAGTTAATGTGAGGAAACCCACCAACATCCCAGAGCTGAAGCTGTTCTGTACGGAGGAATGGGCTAAAATTCCTCCAAGCCAGTGTGCAGGACTGATCAACAGTTACCCCGAAACGTTTAGTTGCAGTTATTGCTCCACAGGGGGGTCACACCAGATACTGAAACAAAGGTTCACATACTTTTGCCACTCGCTAATATGTAATATTGGATCATTTTCCTCAATAAATAAATGACCAAGTATAGTATTTTTGTCTCATTTGTTTAACTGGATTCTCTTGATCTGCTTTTAGGACTTGTGTGAAAATCTGATGATGGTTTAGATCAAATTTATGCAGAATAATAGAAAATTCTAAAGGGTTCACAAACTTTCAAGCACCATTGTACATCTGTGCATTGTAGTCTACACCATTGTGTTACTTATGTATAACTACAGATATTTAATTTTTATTCTATCTGTCTGAAGTTGATTATTAGTTTAACAGCACAGCTTTACTCAAAAATTTTAAAGTAGTGCCAAACACAGGGTAACATGCATTCCAGCTTCGCTACCTAAATTCCTGGTGTACTGTGTGGAATAATTGAATCCCCTAAAGTGCTATCTGAATCACTAACTGCTATAACAAATGCTTATAAAAAATAGAGGAACTATAAGGTGCTCAGCTTTTTACATTTGGTCACTTAGCAGACGCCCTTATCCAGAGAGACCTACAATTGCTACTCTTACAATCCAAGTAATTAAGGTTTAAGGTCCTTGCTGAAGGACCCAACAGTGGCAGCTTGGTACAGGTTGCATTTGAACCCTGGACTAAGGTACTGGCCCGAAGACCAATACCTTAACCGCTAGACCACCACAGTATCTCTACCTGCTGATAACAGGCAGAAGGGGATTATATTTCACTACCATTGCTTAAAGTAGGCAAGTTTTAAATATAGAAAATAATGGAAAGAGGATAAAAAAAAATACATAGTGACAGTGAATTAATGTTGTCTTCATTGTAGCAGGAGATGTACAAGACTCGCACATGTGTATCTAATCAAAAGAGAAGAAGCACCAAAATGCCAAACTTGCAAAACCACTCTAACTGTAAAGCAAATACTTCTGGAATGCCCCACTTGGAACAATACAAAAAAATAAATTCTACACCACAAAGAATATGAAAGGAACTCACCAAGAAAAAAATCTGAATTCCTAGAACAAATTAGACTGAAAGCATACTTTAAAAAAGGCAGCTGTTAACCAGGAAATAGCCAGCAGACCTGAACTGGCTATAAATCAACAATACAAAACAAACAACCTAGCTGGGTGTGGGTGTAACTTAGTGCTGAAAAGTTGCTGAATATTGGCACTATTCACAGTAACTTGGGGTAATGCTTTCTGTTACAAAGATGAGTGTTTGATGCATTGCCCTTACAACAAAAGTGGAAGTAAGGAACTAACCTGTGTCACTGATGTTTCATATCTTTAAGAGGTTTTATAAATGGTTAAAATGACTTTACATTGTAGAAGAGAAAGGGAGGTTGTGTATGCAGTTCAGGCAACCAGTACTTTGAAATAGGCTGAGCTAGTCATTTGTTTATTAGGTTCTGTGAGCAATTTTTTTCTCTTTGCCCAATTGCCCTTATTCCACATTTTACACTAGAGTGCCATTCCCTCTGATGAGGGAGGAGGTCTGTAGGGCAGGAGTGCCTCCTTTCAATTCAAAGGTACCGACCTGTTCTTTTCACTTGCACAAGGCAGACGTCTGTGGCAAAAACATGCCCACATAGAGGAACGGACTTCACTCCCTGTGTCCCTCTGCTATCTTTGTTGGTACCCCAATCGGGGGCATCAAGTAGATGATTCACATCCAGCCATCCCACCCTCAGACATGGGCAATTTGTGTCCATGTGTTGCCCTGCAAAGCCAGTGTCACTGGTGAGACTCAAACTTGTGTCTCTATGGTGATGGTCTGGTATTAGACTGCTGCTTCACCTGAGTGCCATTGAGGATTTTACTTTTTTACCTGTTTTTAGAGTGTTTATTGTATTTGCTTCTTTGGCAGTCTTTATGTGAACTTTGTGTTCCAATTGTCTACTGTCTTTATTTCTAGTAGTATTATGACAGACTTGCTTTTTAAAAAAAAAGCGTAAAGTGCAAAGAAAGTGTAAGAAAAGCTTTCCTGCTTGTTTGCCTTTGTTTAAGCTGAATAAAGCACTTTTTGGTGGTGTTAACGGCCCTTGTCACATGGAGGACTAGTAGCCTTTTCATTATTTCCTCTAATACCACATCCCACTGGTTTTATTCTTTATGTACAGTAATGTCCAAAAGTCTTACCATTAAACCACCATTAGATTTGTTGTTTTAGGAATGGGAGAATGACCATACGTAACATATTGTTGACAACTGGATTTCAAACTTGAATTCGTCACTCCATAAAACTGTTGTCTTTGTGAGCTTTACCATATCTTAGCCTTTTAACCATCCTCTCCTTCCAAAAAGGTGGTTTCTTGGTTGCTATCTTTTCAAAAAGACTATTCCTGATCAAGCTTCAGAGGAGGTCACAGTAAATACTTACCATTGTAGCCTATAAGAGCTGTATTTTCATAATTTCTGTTCAGCTTAAGACTGTATATGAATTTCCTGTGTTTTCTGGTTATAATCTAAGGAAGAGACTAAGAAATAATTCAACATGGTAATTATCCTGTAGCAAAAACAGCAGTATATGTAATCGAATGGTGGCCTAAGACCTTTGAACAGGTACTGTATACGCCTAGCAGAACTAAAATATTTTGTTAAGGGACTGTTGGTGTATACCAACTTATAAAAGTAACCATATATACACTACTATTTGACATTTCTCCTCTGATCTCTAGTCAGCTGTCCATTCTGAATAACATTCTGCATGTTTTTGTAATTATTAAATGGTGAGATGATGTGACTTGAAAGCTGCTATGTGGTTCATTGTCTGTCATTCGGTGATTGTAAGGACACGTGATAGCAGAGTTATAATAATAATAATAATAATAATAATAATAATACATTTATATAGTGCCTTTCACAACACCCAAGGTTGCTTAACAAGTTATAAGAAGAGTTCTAAACTGAGAAAGAGAGGTTGTTGAGCGTAAAGAAAGAGGAAGTGAGTTCCAGAGCAGGGGTGCAGCCACACTAAAAGCCCTACCTCCCATTGTGGAGAGCCCAAACCTGTGGATGACCAATAAACCGGAAATCAGATGACTTGAGGAACGGAGAGGAGTGTAGTTAAGCAGTCCAGACAAATAGGCAGGGCTTAAGCCATGTACTGATTTAAACGTTGGCAAAAGTATTTTGTATTGGATGCTTTGATGGATGGGCAGCCAGTGAAGTGGCTCGGAACAGGAGTGATGTGTTATCTGGCAACAGGCACTCGATGGGAAGACAGTTATATCGCATACATCAACAAAAAAGAGAACAAATAGTTTGCTTGTTTTACATATCTTGTGGTGTACATGGTTCAGATAAGAATTGTTTTTATACATTGGTTCTGAAGGCTCTATCGGGAAGTGATGATGATGAATGTGGAAGTACGACAATAAACTCACGTAGGAGATAGTGAGTTTATGATGGTACTGTTTGATAACATTTCTTTATGTAGCAGGTTGAGGGATGAGCCACTCCTCTGGGATTGGCCAAGATGTGCACGAGGCAACCAATGGGTCGGACACTTCTGATACCCAAGGCACCTGCAATGGGACTGGTGTTCCTGCTTCTTCCTCCCAGGTGGAGAAATGCAGAGAAGGATTAGCTTACCCAGAGCAAGACGAGCAGAGAGGGACCGTTGAGATTCTCATGCATCCACCCCACAGCACAGACCCAGTGTGCAGCCAAAACCACACAAACTCATCACCTCATACCCACACACACGCCTGCCACGAAGGCTGTACACACACAGATGAGCTTGAGCACACGCCATACTCACAGTCAATAACCAAAGACAGCTTGTACCTAGACACTGGTAACCTGTCGCATACACATAGCGGTGATGTGTGGGGAAGAGCAGAGGAAGCCAAAAGCCAGAGTGAAGACAGAGATGATTTGAAAACAAGTGATGATGAACAACAGACTGCATTCAGTTCTGTGCAGGTGAGCATCTCTGATCAATCCCTTTCCTTAAAACACTGATTCCAGATCAACAGGTTTGGTCTTCTGACACAAAAACTGGACAAAACGTGGCTTCTGATATTGACTTTTATTATTTTACTACTATTAAAACCAGGCTGTGCTTTTAAGTGTCCAAGTTCCGTGGCTCTTATTTTTTCACATTGCATCAAACAAACACACGTTTGACAGGCCCTGCATACAGTTGAGTCATTCACAGGCAAGCTCATGACAGATTTGAACGTCTAACGTAGTTTAGGTCTAGGTTATATGCCCTAAATATTTTATCACAGTATATTCAAATTTTATATCGTAGTAAACAATTAAATCACAGTATAGTCATTTTTAAAAACAGTGTTTTTTTTGTTATATAAATAAAATAACGATTTTAGTTAACCAAAAAATTCATAAAATTGCTACTTGAAAGGAATATTTCACACATTATTTGGGAACTATAATTTGCCTAACCTGTCACCTGCATTTATAACAACAAAAAACATGAGGCAGCGGGATCCAATTTTACCCCACTTATTCTGATCAGGAGATAATTGGGGTGTCTAGGCTGGTGTTGACCTGGACAGGGATTATACTCAAATTGAGAGCCTTGGAGAGACATTTGAAAACACTGGACCGGAAGCTGTATAATGCTGGATAAAATAAGGCCTGAGACAGCTTACTGACAGATTGCAGACACAGAGCTGTCTCAGGCCTTATTTTATCCAGCATTATACAGCTTCCGGTCCAGAGACACACAGAGACACAGCACCCCCCCATATAATCATTGCAAACATAACTATGAGAGGCTTCCAAGTCCTCTGTGATATTGTGTCACCAATTTAATTAATAAAGGCCTAATTGTCACAGCAAGTGTTTGGAATTATAGAGAGTGCTAAAATAAACCAGGAAACCAGTCATCTGGAAGATGGACCACACAAAAAAATCTCAGCCGTACAGTAGTATCTAACATGCAAGTAGCAGAAGTCTAAGGCAAAGAGGACAATTTTTTTCTTTAAACTGGCAGAAGGAACCAACGTTTCCATTTATATGCAAATCTACAATGCATCGCTGTTACATTGCTGTCCCATATCCTTCTAAGACCTGATAATTCATTTTTGTCCTCTGTGGGGGGACATGAGTTCACAAAGAATATTTCAATAACCATATAATCTACAGAGCTAAAGCATCTGACACATCCTGGCCTTTACACTGATATGTCATTTTGGGGGTGTGTCATTGTACGGAGATCTGGCCTTTTCAAAATGTCTGCGATGTTCAGCCACCAGGTTTGACGACGCATCAGAAAGTAAATTGCTGAATATTATGTATAATGATTTTTCTAAAACCTATAATTTACATGTTTTATGTAGAAAACAGTTTTTAAACTCATTTTCAAAGCAATTTTTTTTACTGATTTGCTCTTGTTTTAACCATTAATAGTGTACTTTTTAAATGTCCTCTGTAGGGGACAATTGGACTTACGTTGTATCCTGTTGTCCACTCTCAGGAGGATAAGGCAAAAGCTGTCTGGCTTAGATGGTAGAAAGAAGAGAGGTTATGTGAAATTTGAGTGTTAACAGAGGTTCAGTGGAGCTTTGGTGAAAGATTTTCACTAGTTTAGGATCCTGAGAGAGTTTTTGATAATGAACTTCTATCATCTCTCATTAAGATTTAAGGGAGGATTTCAGGACCACTCCAGCCTCAATTAGAACCCACAGTGGGTGTGAGAACCCTTCATCTAAAGAACCTAACCACCAGAAAGAGATAGTGCTGACAGTTGCAGTCCAGTAATAATACTTAAAGACTGGTAAAGACAGTACTCCAGTTTGCAAAAGATGTGCTTATAATTTCATAAAAGCATTAGAGAAAAACAGGAAGTGAAATCTCTTCCTGTAGTTGTATTTTTTGTGTTAATGTTGCAATCGATACATGCACTTTGCAGGTAACGAAAGAAACCCTTGCTGAGGAATCAACCACTTCACAAATCCCACTAACAGAGGAGACCAGCTCCAGTTTGACCTCGCATATTGATGGCCATTCATCGGCTTCCACTCCTCCTGACCAGACCCCACCTTTGGTTCCAGCACCTCTCCCTAGTCCAGGCCCTCCTCCTGTCCTGCCAGAGCCTGCAGCCTGGTCACGACCAGTCCATGTGATGGAGAGTGCGGGTGCGTTCAGCACCTGGACGGGAGAGGGTAGTGCGTGGTATGCAGGACAGCAAGAGTCTGGATGGCATCAGTGAGGCATGTGGGGGCGGCACACGGGCCGCTGCGAGCAGAGGAGGGCAGGTCGAGGGCCGCAGGGCCACCATCTCCAGTGCTCTAGAACTAGAAGGCACTGTGAGCCATGATGGAGATATCACAAACTTCATCACCAAGAATCTTGAGCAGAAGATTAAAATGAGCTCACGTCCCAGCCTCGACACTGACTGTGAGTGTGTTTTGTGAGATTTTTTTTTTAGCAGGTCTGATGAGAGGGTGATTGAGGTCAGGTGTAGATTAAAGAACATTATTGTTTTAGTGAGCCTTTTGGTCCACACCATGCTGTTAAAATACCAATAATTATTCAATTTTCAGCGGCGACGTTCATGCACTATGCCCCTCAGGACTCGGCAACCTTGCTGTCTAACTTTAGGTAGTCTGCCTCTTTGTGGCTGAGTTGCTGTGGTTGCCAAATGCTTCCACTTTTCAATAATCCCACTCACAGGTGATCGTGTAATATCGAGGAGGGAAGAAATTTCTGTTACTGACTTGCCAGAGTGTCATCCTATTATAGTACCATTTCTACAAACGACCCGTCCCTTCACATATAAACATACCACTTACTAATGCTTGATTTTATTCACCTTGATTCATACAATGTTGGTAGTAAAATCTGATAGACACCGAATTATCATAGCAATTTATTAGTCAGTAAGTGTACTGTTTACCTGTTGATTCCAGTCAATTCAGTAATGCAGTCCTGGTTTAAATGGTCTGTTTCTGATCAATATAAGTTGTGAATGGTGTAATATTGCTACTAATGTACGACAGTTATCCAGAGAGATATGTTTCAGTAACTTTTTGAACAGTTTGATCCTCTTCACACGTGAATTGGTTTTTATTGATTGGTCTGTCTGTGTGTGGAACAGCGGACTGCTCAGGCCCAGTGGTTCGAGGACGTGGTTCGTTGCGTCGGCCAGCTGACATCCCACCCATAGATCCCTCAGTGCTGGTGGATCTTCACAAACACACGCAGGAGGTTGCGCACAGCGTGGAGATGATGCTCCGCAGCCTTAATGGAACCATTCAGAATGTAAGCGCTCCCTCAAACACACTCAGAATTTACATAAACACAGATTGTCTCTCAGCCACTTCAACACAGTTGCTGCAGTGGTGTTTCCAGAACAATGTCCTCTCTCAAAACAAACTCGGGGGTGATGGCAACTCACTTTACTTCCAAAAAAGAACTCTCAGTTGTGGGTGAATAACATTGCCCTGGTTGGAAAAGTAGAAGGCGATCGAAACTATTATGTAAAAGTCAATATGGCACTGTATTGTTTCACTTTTTTTGTGAGCTGTTATCAACGCACTGATTCCAGGTACAGTGTTACCTCGGGTTTTTGACCATCTTGGAAAAATTTCTCAGCTCTCGTTGTTTGGTCAGCTTAAACTTGTATGAGTCGAGCCACATGACTCGTTTCAGCCGAAACTCGATTCACGATTCATCAGAAGAGATTTTTCAACATTTTAATGAGCTTTGTCTTAATGATTTTGGCTAACTGTAGGTTAATGTGTAATAGGCTCATCGCTTGATGATACATTTAACTTATGATGGATTTGTCGGAACATATCCCCTACGTAAGTTAATTAGAAACACAGGTTCAAACACAGGTTGATTTGATTTGATGTTTTCAATGTGTAACTATCTCCTGAAACATCTACAGTAAAAATAAATGCCTAATTCACTAACACGCCATCTGAGGTGGAATGTGGAAGTAACTATACAGACCTTTTGTTCAGTGCAGTGCTTCATTCTTACAAACAAACCTGTCAGTCCTTTTCCTTGTCATGTACAGGATCATGCACTTAGCTTGAATTGTACAACTGGTGTATATAGGGCTTCTGCTTTTGGATGCCAAATTAGTATTAGGAATCTTGCTCTGATTTAACTAAATTTCTTTAATGACCTATTTTTTTATATATATTCATTGGTCTTTCCACCTTCTTAACTGCCCCCACCCCCCCCCCCCCCCCGCACTCTTTACTGACGTCATTAATCTCTGAAATCCTGATGTTGTCTCTGCTCTCCTGTAATCACTTTGCTTGTAGCCCTTTCAGTGGCCTTGCTCTTATTAAGACTCAGCAAGTCCATCTGTTCACCACCTCCCTTTAAAGCCTAGAACACACACACTACAAATTAATTTACTGTACTGATCACAGTACACAACACTCATAACACAACTCTCTCGCCGTCCGGTCAGTCATCACGTGTTACTGGGGTTGTTTACTTTATTAATCCCAGTCTAGTGGCCTCACACTACACTATTTGTAATCACGAATACAGATAATTACAAAATGCCACTCGAAAATGCATACTAATAAATGATAATCGTGCTTAAAGAATGCTGAGATAGGCTAGGGAGATGCGGGAAGCAAGGGTAGTCCATTTTGTAAAATGTAATGCATGAACTAAACTGAAGGCTGCATGAAAATGAGTAAAATGGGGAAACAGACTGTAATCTAAATATTTATTAAACTGCACTCTACACACTAAACAGTGTCATTACAACCCAAATGAATAATCTGACTGGCAGCTCAGACAGTTAGGCTATCATGACAGGCATGCAGAGCTTCTGGTCAAGCAGGTGCTCAGGCATCGCTCCAAAATTTGCTCTCAGTTTATCTCCCAAGTTTATATCCTGTAATCTGCAGGTAGGCATCTTGAGCTCTTGTAAATGAACACCAAGTCCTACTGACCATGACGAAGCCTCACCTGACTGTTTACATAAGAGCATGGATACAATGAATGCAGTTCCTGTTTTTATTTCTCTTTTGAAACTAGCTTTTTACTGAAACTGCCAGAAAGAGAAGTTGCCACTCAGTTATAATATGACATTTTAACTAACACGCTCTTTGAGCTATTCCATTTGAATTACTGCATCTGACTTACATGGCCTGTTGCTTGTATACATGTTAGGAACGTATTTGCAGATAAGTGACTGCTTTACAGCAAGAGTGGTAGCCTCTCAGCTACAGAGGCTACAGTGTATGTTTGTTTCTGTACTGTAAAAGAGCACCCTATGCACTTTTGTAATCATAAACAGTGTACTGAGAGATTGTATAATGTGATATAGGACCTGTCCATAAACTAGCCCTGGGAAAAACTGTGGAATCTCCACATTTAGAGGATATTCAACCAGCTTTTTTTCACTTGTATCAGATATGACAGCAAACAATTTTAGTTTATTAGATGAGCATTTTAGCTTGCGAAGCACACAACTAGGGCTGCAACAACGAATCGATAAAATCGATAATAATCGATTATTAAAAGTGTCGACAACGAATTTCATTATCGATTCGTTGTCTCGCATGATTTATTTTTCAACCGCCTTATCATATCCGCTTACGTTACTTGCAGCACTTTGTCAACGCTGGGGGGAAAAAATACGAGCGAAACATGCAAACTTTGCAAAAGTGATTGGACCCGCCACAAGAGCGGCGCGGTGCTGATACAGCCCTTGAAACGAAAACACGTTTCCTCACTTCAAAACGGAACAAACTCGGGATACCGCGGCGACCCACGCCGCTGCCGCGGTGACCGATGAGGATGAAGGGAGCTCAACAACATCGCAAGTCACCACAACATCCCGAGCCCGCCCCGTTCCGAAGTGAGGAAACGTAACGGCGCACTCACACTATGCGAACGGGAATAGCACGGTTGATGCTTGTTAGCTGGCTAATGACAGTGATGTAGATAACAGAGATATCCTATATTGGTCAAGCTAGCCTAGTCCTATTTATGCATTCCTGCTACTTCAACACTGTCTGAGCGTCTATCTTCTGCGGCAGGAAATATATAGGGTGAATCCCATTTCAGGGGCTGTGTCCTTCGAAGGCTGCATTTGAAGACCGATTGCGTCATAGCGGCGCGCCTAGGCTGTCCCATTCCGAAGGCTCCTTCGTATGCGGCCGACAAATGCGACCTTCTTTTCTCTCAAAACGAAGGATACATCAGGGCCGTTTCTCAATATGCGTACTTCTCTGTACTTGTGTTCTCGTATACTTGTGAAACGTTGCGCCTGAGGGGAACTTAACGGTATCGCAACGATTGGCTGAGGAATATACGTGATTTAAATGTAAGGATTTAAAAACGCGAACAGGTAAATGTTAAAAAGCAAAAGCGCAACATTTTTTGTTTTGTTTTAGGGAGCACGGAGCAAACGGAGACCTTTATTAAACTGCTTGAGGAAAAATAAATGCCAGTGAACTGCAGTGAAGCGCCTCCTCCAATAATTGAAAAACCAAAAACAGCATATAAACTAAACTCAAAATTTCTGGCTACATTATTATAACAATTATTGCTGTTTTGTGATACGGTGCGGGCGGGTGGTTCCTGACGCAAACAGAAAATCCAATGCAGAGTAGACCGTCTCATTTCGGTTCCGTCTTTGCCGCGGTCTACCCAGCCTTCCAAGCACACACCTTCGTAGACCGCGTAGACCGCGTCCTTCGAAGTATGCAGCCCCTGAAATGGGATTCACCCTGAGTCTCTAAAAAGAGAGCCAGCTTTAGCCAGGAGCATGTTGACATGCTAACATTTTTGGATTGCAATGCAAGTTCCTAAAGAAAGGGAGTGAATGAGTTTGTATGTAGTGTTTGCATCAGAGATGCACTTATTTTTCTTTATTATTTAATTTGTTGTTTTAATTTATTAATAAATGTAATTTATTATTATTAATTTATTATAAGCACTTATTTGCTCTGTTATTTGATGGTATATTCCTGAATAAAGACATGGAAAGTTTTTTTGCTTTTTTTTACCCAATTCATCGATTGATCGAAAAAATAATCGACCGATTTATCGATTATTAAAATAATCGTTAGTTGCAGCCCTACACACAACATTTTTCCAGATCTCGTAACACAATTATGGAATCATTAACCAAAAAAAAACACAATGCCTACTTTACAGCTCCTCCTTAGGATTTTGATGACCTGAATTCTTTAAGGCATGAATTTCAGTAATGAAAAAAAAACAAAATTATAAATCAAGCTGGTTTTAGCTTTACTGGTTTCACCTTTACATGTTTTAATTAGAGTGGCACCCAACAAAACTTCTAACATAATCTGCTTGGCCAGTGCAGCTTTCTGTCTGTCCCTTTGCTGAATATCACTTTAGTCCAATCACCTATACTCCATTATTACTTTTTAGTTGGTGCTGATTTCCATATTTCTTTTCTATATGTAAATCCCAATTAATTCAGTTGATTTCTCTCAATGACAAACATTGATTAATGTTTCTGCCCATTTATTGTTGTTTTGTTTGTTTTGTTGATGTCTTTTGTGCCTTTTCTTTTTTCAAGCCATATTGCTTTGAGTTTTCTACCCTGATTCTTTGACATCTTCACTTGGTCACATGTTTTCACTTTGTAACCTTCCTATTTTGTTGAACCAAATTGTATCCAGAGCTGACAGGGAACAATGAACATCTTTTGCCATACTCTGACTAATTTGCATTGTTAGACCTGTGCCGATATTTTTTTTAGAAATGTGAATTACAAGGTGATTCCATAATTTTTTTTCCTCACTTTTTCCTCTACTTGGAATTAATTACATTTTTTCATTTTTATTTAATTGTAATTAATTTTGTTTAATTTTAGGTGTGCTTCACAAAGCCTTCAGCTACAAAAAATGTTTAATCTGTGATTAGTTGCTATGATGTAAAAATAAATAAAACATCATAGCAACAGTCACGAGGCTGACAGTCACAAGTACATTTCTGTACTCCACTGGTTGTCCATTCTAAGCAGCTCCAGTGGCTCAGTGGGTAGAGCCAGCTGCTGGAAACGGCAGTGTGCGAGGGCCTGGGGTCAGATCCTGGGTGAGGCTTGCAATGTGAATTACATTTGGTTCATTTATGTTCATTTACCTCAGTGATTGGCAGTGCACATGTGCAGTTTGCAAGCCTGGATAATTGTGGGGAAGGGCATCCATCAGAAAACTTGTGCCAAATCTAATATGTGGTTCAAGATTATCTGCCGTGGCAACCCCTCACTGGAGCAGCTGAAAGAACAATGACTGGTTGTTTCTAAGTACTGTTATGGCAGTGTTTTAGCTGAAGGCAACTGAATGACTTCTTGGTTCTTGATGTTTCACCTCTAATCCGAAAGGCTTCTTCAGTTCTAGAAGTTGGCGGGGAGTCCCAAGTATTTATCCTCTAGTGGGGCTGTCACCTTGGAGGTTGTCCTGAGAGTCCTTGACACACCTGTCAATAAATATAATAATAGTTGTAGATGGGTCGGTCACACCTTGATCACCCCTGTGATCCTGACGTCCCTTTTTATTGGCAGGGTGGGTCAAGGACTTTCAGGACCACCTCCAAGGTGACAGCCCTACTAGAGGATAAATACTTGGGCCTCCCCACCAGCTTCTAGAACTGAATAAGCCTTTTGGATGAGAGGTGAAACGTCTTCAAGAACCATGAAGTCGTCCAGTTGCCTTCAGCTAAAACACTTGAGTGTTATGGCTACATACAGTATACAGGACTCGTATTTGTAAACCTGATTCCTCTGCCACCTTTTATTCTCGCTGCATGCTGTAACCCAAAGTTTTAGACTGTTGATGTCCTATAGTTGATGTTTAACCTATCAGTTTATGTTTCCCTGTAGATGACAGCTCTGAGTGTGGGTTATATTCAGACTTACAGAGATTCTGTGGACAGTTTGGGAGAGTCTGTAGATATGAGTATAAAGGTATGGTGAGTTTAATAGTTTGTTTATAAATTCCATATCTGCACTCTGGTCAATTTTGTTTTGATTTGATTACACTACGCTGCGTGTGTGTCTGTTTAGGGAATGTACACGCTGATGGCACGGTGTGAGGAACTGGATCGTTCCATGCAGCCCATACAGGCACTTGCTACTCAGATCAGAGACATCAAACGCACACTGGACACTCTGGAAGGCATCTGCAAGTAACGAGCTGCACGCATGACTACACGCTGGAGCTCCAGGAGATGCTACGCGATGACTCGGCCCTCTGCTAATTATCATGAGACCGAATCACTTTGTTAAAGATGCCCTAGCAACAGTCTGTGAGCGCTCCACCCCATAGCGCCTCCTCATGGAGAAGATCCTAACCCTTCCTCTTTTTTGTGGCTCCGTCCCCATATGATGACCGGCAGTGGAAAGTGAAATGAGCTGAAACCGTCCAGTACACTCGTGACCACCAGAAGGCGCATTCTCTCTTTCTGTTTGTGTGTGTGTGTGTGGCGCACATTGTCTGGCTATACTTGTGAGGATCAAATGTCCTTACAATGACAGAAAAACCTGGAATTTTCGTTTGGAAGGACGTTTTTCCGGTCCTCACTACTTCCCTTTTTTCTCTTATTATTTATTTGGAAAACTAAAAGACCCAAAATATTTGCTTCAGGCTACTGAGGTTAGGGTTGGGCTTAGGTGTAGTGTTAATGAGCTGTAGTAGTGCTTCATTGTCCTTCATGTCAATAGAAAGTCCTCACAAGAATAGCAAGACGTGTGTGTGTGTGTGTGTGTGTGTGTGTGTGTGTGTGTGTGTGTGTGTGTGTGTGTGTGTGTGTGTGTTATGATACGAAAGACCTCCGTTAGGTTAAACGTGTCACATTTGTACTTTTCGATGTTAACATGATCCAGAAGCCATTCTCCATTTCTATCCGTTTCCCTCGATTGCTTGTGTGTCTGCAGAGTGGATGCTATGTATCCCCCCCTCTTTCCGTGGTGCCTACTGATCAGTTGTAACATGCATGACCTATTAATCATCCTGAGAGCTCTGTGGACCTTGTGTTGCCATGGTGATGGTGAAGACGAGTGTCCTTCGAAATGTGACAACCTCAACAGGTTGTCATGGAGGCCAATCCGTTTTGAAAAACCCCTCGGACTGGATAAGGGTGTGCAAGTAAGTGAAAGAGACAAATGAGGGCAGAGAGAACGAACAGGAACTCGAGATGGTCCCTAAGCACCAGCCCCCTGTCTGGCTCTGTCCGTGTTGGCTTCTAAGACCTAGATTAATTCAACTGTCTGGCATATGTGTACCTTTTAAAGAATGCAATATAACAATAAATTTAATAGAATGATCCACAATAATTCCTAGTATATTTTCTGTTGTTTTTTTTTTATAGTTTTGAGGTGTTTCATTCACACAGCTTGTAAGTGTTGGCATATGATAGCATTTTGCATGTACAATACTACGCAAAGGTCTTAGGTCACGGTTAGATTAGATATTCCATGTTGCAGCATTAGTATACTTACCATGTCTAATTATTTCTCGGTCCTTTTATTAAAAAACAAATGGAAAATACAGATTTTGGCCACTGCCTTTCCAAAAACACCATTCCTGATCAAGCTTCTTCGAACTGCAGAAAGATCAACTTGGCATCACATGAAGCTGCCAGATGCTGCTAATGCTCAAGTATAAGGGGAGGTCACACTAATTACTTTCCACGGTAGTCTTTAGAAGCTGTTTTTTTTCTGAGTTTTTTTAAATACTGCATTCAAATGTCCTGTGTTGTCTGGTTGTATTGTGATAAAGAGACTGAGAAATACAGTGGAGCAAAAAAGTATAGTCAGTCACTGATTGTGTAAGTTCTCCTACTTAGAAAGATGAGAGAGGTCTGTAATTTTCATCATAGGTACACTTCAACTATGAGAGACAACATGAGAAAAAACAATCCAGGAAATCACAATTTAATTGTAAATCATGGTGGAAAATAAGTATTTGGTCGCCCACAAACAAGCAAGATTTCTGGCTCTCACAGACCTGTAACAACTTCTTTAAGGAGCTCTTCTGTCCTCCACTCGTTACCTGTATTAATGGCACCTGTTTGACCTCGTTATCTGTATAATAGAAACCTGTCCACAGCCTCAAACAGTCAGACTCCAAACTCAAACATGGCCAAGACCAAAGAGCTGTCGAAGGACACCAGGAAGAAAATTGTAGACCTGCAGCAGGCTGGGAAGAGAGAATCTACAATAGGCAAGCAGGTTGGTGTGAATAACTGTGGGAGCAAGTGTAAGACATACAAGACCATTGATAATCTCCCTTGATCTGGGACTCCATCCCGTGGGGTCAAAATGATCATGAGAACGGTGAGCAAAAATCCCAGAACTACACGGAGAGACCTGATGAATGACCTGTAGAGAGCTGGGACCAAAGTAACAAAGGCTACCATCAGTAACACACTACGCCGTGAGTGCCAGGCGTGTCCCCCCGCTTAAGCCAGTACATGTCCAGGCCCATCTGAAGTTTGCCAGAGAGCATATGGATGATCCAGAAGAGGATTGGGAAAATATCATATGGTCAGATGAAACCAAATTAGAACAAGAATGGGGAGGGAAGGCCAGGGGGGGGGGGGGAACACACGATGAAGAAAGGAAATGTAAAGGAAAATATGAAGTTGCAAGAGAGCAATATGGATGATCCAGAAGAGGATTGGGAAAATATCATATGGTCAGATGAAACCAAATTAGAATTTCTGGTAAAAACTCAACTCGCCGTATTTGGAGGAAGAAGAATGCTGAGTTGTGCCATACCTACTGTGAAGCTTGGGGCTGTTTTTTCTGCATAGGGGAACAGGACGACTGTCCGTGTTAAGGGAAGAATGAAACGGGCCATGTATTGTGAGATTTTAAGCCAAAACCTCCTTCCATCAGTGACAGCATTGAATCATGGAACATGCTGGATCTTTCCAGTATGACAATGATCCCAAACACCACCGCTCGGGCAACGAAGGAGTGGCTCCGTAAAAGCATTTCAAGGTCCTGGAGTGGCCTAGCCAGTCTCCAGACCTCAACCCCATCGAATATTTGTGGAGGGAGTTGAAAGTCCGTGTTGCCCCAAAACATCACTGCTCTAGAGGAGATCTGCATGGAGGAATGGGCCAAAATACCAGCTACAGTGTGTGCAAATCTGCTGAAGACTTACATGAAACATTTGAGCTCTGCCATTGCCAACAAAGGTTGTGTTACAAAGTATTGAGTTGAACCAAATTTATTGACCAAATACTTATTTTCCACCATGATTTACAATTAAAGTCTTTAAAAATCCTACAATGTGATTTCCTGGATTGTTTTTTCTCATTTTGTCTCTCATAGTTGAAGTGTTGCTATGATGAAAATTACAGACCCCTCTCATCTTTCTAAGTCGGAGAACTTGCACAATCAGTGACTGACTAAATACTTTTTTGCCCCACTGTGTATCAATGGTCATTATACCATTGCTTACAACAAATCTAATGGTGGCCTTCTGCACAGTACTGTGTGGTTGACTCAGTCAGCTAAAGATGTAATTTTACTTTTGATTGCCGGAAACGGATGGATATTATGATTCATCGAACCACCATGTAGAGCTTTGTGTGTCCATTGGTGCCTTTAATTACTATAGCGCCTTGGTAAGTGAGCTTTTTTGTGCATTACTTGCAACAGGAGGCTGGACAGTTTTGGGAAACCATTGGAATTACCTGGTTTTCTGCCTGGATTGTCCCATTTGCTGCCTCTTTCGTTATTTTTTCATATTTTCTCCTCATTGTTTCTGCTTTTATCATAATGTTTTCTTTTCTTGTACATAAAGTCAAAGAGTGATTGTGACCCCCAGTGTTGGTCAGGTTGATTTGAGCCCAAGGGTGACTTCAGCTGTGACCTATGTAACCTGGATGCATAACTGCTTGGTAGATTTTAGGTGTGTGTCAGAATCATTACAGTCCTGTCAGCTGATTACTGTATCTGTCTACTCTGGTCTTTAAATCTGACAGACAGGAATATTTGTGGACTGAAGTAGTCATGGTTGTTAGCGCGTGAGCTTTTGTCCCCTGGCCTTGTTGACTTGCAGACAGGCATCAGCCAAGGCTGTCGGAACAAAGAAGCTTAGCACAATGTTTCATAAAGTTCAACCTTTGTTTATTTTCTTGCATTCTGAAACCTTAAGCATGGTTGATTGTTTGCTCAACATTAACCCAGTTAAAAGCTAATGATCTAATCTGTCCTCAGTTTATCGTACGACTCATTATGCATTAGTAGCAGTGGCACGTGGTTAGATGCCATTCTGCTGTTTCACACTTCATTGTTTAACGTTGTTTATGCTTTTTGTCTGTGTAACAGATGGCTCAGAGTCCACTGTAAACATGGCTGGATCTGTATCTCTGGGACCAGATTAGTGATAAATCAGAGACTAAACATGAGATTAGAGGTTAGTTAGGACATCTTGGACAGATGGACTGATAGGTGAGGGGACCGGCCGACCGGCTTTGCAACATTCATGATATCTGATGATACAATTATCGCACGTTTCACTTCAGGGCCTCTGTGTGTGGTTCAGGAAATGGTGCAGGGGGCAGAAAAATGTACTGAAAGTATATTTATGTGGATGCTTCATTTGTTGGAACTGTATGTTTACACAAACGCCTTCATAGATGTTTTTGTTTTCAGTAATCACACCAGAGCTTGTTTTCTTTCACAGGGTTTTGGCTTACTTGCGTAACTGCGTGTCTCTCACTGATAGGATGGTATTATGCCCATGATAAGTTTGAGAAGATGAGGTGGCTTGGAGCTAGCTGGAATCTCTATTGCAAACATGCATAATGCAGCTTTAGGTGAGTAAGGCCGTAATATACAACCCCAAATCAGAAAAACCTCAGACGGTATGGAAAATAAAAAATCCTCCTTAGTCCTCCTCAGCCATGCTTTTGCAATGTATGATTTTGCATTGTCTTGTTGAAAAATGCATGGATGTCTCTGGAAAAGATGTCGTCTTGAAAGCAGCATATGTTCCTCTAAAATCTTGATGTACTATACTGCCATCATATAAATCCTGGCTTTTGGACTTGTTGCTGATAACAGTCTGGATGGTCCTTATTGTCTTTGGTCTAGAGCACAGACCAAAATACATCTGGAATACTGATTCATCTGACCACAATATACATTTCCACTTTGCGATGGTTGGTCCTAGATGCTTACGAGTCCAGAGAAGTCGATGCTGCTTCTGGACATGGTTAACGTAAGGTTGTTGTTTTTTTTGCACAGTAAAGTATTAAGTGGAAATTGTGAATGTAACTCCATATTGTAGTTCTTGACAAAGGTTTGCCAGAGTAATCTCATGCCCATATGGTTCTATCTGTTTTATTCTATGAATGATGGTGCTTGATGCAGTGCCGTTTCAGGAGTCTGAGATCATGGGTCTTCAGTTTAGGCTTAGGCTTTAAACACTGAAGTTTCTCCTGATTCCTCGAGATGTTTAATATAATGCACTGTAGAGGGGTAAATATGCAAATCCCATCCAGTCTTTTTTGTTTGTTTGTTTGTTTTTAATCATTTCATGCATTTTCTAATGCAGTTGTTGACAAACTGGAGATCCCCTGCCCATCTTTGCTTCTCAAAGACTTGGGATATTGCTATAGAACCGAATCATGATTATAACGACCTGTTGACCTCAGCTGTTTGAAATCACATCATTATTTAGTTTGTTTTACCTCATTACCTGCCCTAAATTGCCCCCGTCCCAACCATTTTTGGAATTTGTTGCAGGACTGAAATGCAAAAATAGATGTTTATTAACAAATGAAATTAAGTTGACCAGACAAAACAGGAAACCTCTTGGGTTCATACTGTCTGCAATGATATAAATGTAAGTCAAAGTAAATGTAAGACACTGCATTTTTTTTCTATCTGTCCTAAATTTTTCTGATTTGGGGTAGTATTAAATGTAACAAAGTATAACACCTAATGTGTGACCTGTATAGTATGTATCTGGAGCAGACTGGGATGAGGGCCAAGAAAAAGCCAACACACCCAAACAATTACTCAATAAAAGCATTTTGTAAGGGGATGGACAAAATAACAGGAACCTAAAGCAATATTTGTAGGTCAAGAACCCAGTCCCTGTGCTCCCTGTGGTGAAAGCTCTTTTTTCCATATTCCAGAATGCTAAAATTGCATCATACTAAGGCCTTTTTACACAGAGTATGAGTACAAGCACATAGTGGGACCTTCATATCAACTCTGATGCATTTTTTTTGTCTAAACACTCAAACTCCCTGTCTGCGTTTGCTTTCTTTAATTTCCCTTCTCTTACAGTGTCACGGAGATTTAGCTATGTCTTTTTCACATTATCAACTAAAAAACCATACAAGTGAAAATTAGTGCTGGAAGTTCTAGTTTGTGTGGGTAAGAACAGATTAGAATGCACTTAAATAAACAAGTAAACAGTTCCATACAGTCACTGTGAGGTTTGTCACCATAATTCTCCAGCCTTTCAGCTATATTCTGCCAGATATTTTCTTTAATCTTCACGTTTTTATAGTCCACGTGTTGCTATAAACTCTTGTGCTCTGCTGCTACCAGGATGAGCTGTTCTGCCTGACAGTCGAGCTCTGATTGGTCAGCCTGATTTTAACGCATCCCCAACAATGTAGAAATAAGAACAGGCTCCGATTTAATATTTCACGCAGCGTTACAGTCTGTCAGTTTTGGACTCTGTGTGAAGGACAGCATTGATATACATGTGTGTTTTTCAAAACTTGGTGTGAAAAGGCCTTTAGTTGACTGTTCCATGATGATGCACGGTAATTGGACATAATCTATTCCTTGAGATGGACAGTTGGCAAAAGCCGCTACTACAATCTAGATTTCCACGTTCTATATTTGTGGTTTCAGCTCTTATGGACTCCATACTTACTTTCTCTGACATTCAATTAATGCTTTGTCAATAACATTTTGTACAATTAATTTTTCCATGTTACCGTGGTAAGCCATACCAGATTAAATATGACCGTATAAAGATACAAGTGCCTGCATGATGCAGGAAATGCATGCTGATGTATAGTCATTGACAAAAGATAAATTGCCAGCTATCTGGGCTGTTCTGACCTAGTTGTTAGATGTTGGGAGCAGTGGTTCCATGAGGATATGCACACATGGCCAACAGGCTCTGGAAGGGCCAGACAGACCACCAGTAGAAAGGATCTTTTGATCTACTGACAGGCACAAGCAGCTCCCACAGTTTCATTGTCCACCATCCAGACACAGGTAGCACATTCACTACAACCATTTCCAGCAGAAAGCGCTTAGCAGAAAGGACATTTTTCGTCACAGTTCCCATTAAGTATCCTGCCATTGACATCTAGCCACCGTTACCTTCATTTGGGTCATGAACAAGAATCCTGGACTGCTGTAGACTGGTACTATATTGTCTTTAGCGACGAAGCCATGTTCTGTATGGAGTTTGACGATGGCCGGGTTTGAATATGGAGGCCTGAGCAGCTCAAGGATGAGCAGCTCTGTTTCGTTGTTTACCAATTCGACACAAGTGGCCCTGTCACTACACACCCTTTCACTGCCCGGATCATTTCCAGGTGCTTAGCAGAAGGAAATTTGTTGTAAATGTGTTGCCCATTATGTGTCCTGCCTTTGACAGCCAGCCACCAGGTTTTGTTTGGGATCCGACCACCGTCAGTTTCAAGTCTGGAGGCCTCATGGTGAGTGCTTCTGTCCTGCCTTTGCTGTGGAATAACACACTGCCCCAACTGCTGGTGTGATGATCTGAGGTGCCACTGCATACAACAGTCAGTCACTGCTAGTAGTGATACAAGGGACACTAACAACTCAGCAGTATGTGCAGGACATCTTCTCATGGCCTCTCATGGCAGGGCTTCCAACTGACAATTTCATCAGGACAATGCTCGCCCACAAACAACAAGGGTTTTCCAGGAATGTCTCCTTGAAACACTTCCTTGGCCTGCTCGGTCGCCAATCAAGTGTTCATGAGACCAGATGGGACACCACTTTCAGCAACCTATGAGTGCGCAGGATCTAAGAGCCCAGCTACAACATCTATGGGTAAATGTGTCACAGGATACCATACAGAAACTGCTTGCCTTTTATTGCCCAACCATTGTATCCATTCTAGGTGTGGCCTAACAGGCTCCTTTCAGTTGTACAGTTTTCCCCAATACATCTATCCTTTCACTCTTAATATTGTAATAACTTACATTTATAATCATTACGTTATCATATATAAAGTTTCATTCTATTCCAACAACTCTTTCTTGGTGAGTTATTTTTTGGTCAATGACTGTAGTTACATGTTTATTTTCTGCAGATTTTTTGAGGTCTGTATTGATGCATTTTATTTGCAAAGTCATTTCAAGCATTTTTAGCGCCATATGAACAAATAAAAAACTCAAACATCAGCAGTCTTATCGGATTGGAAGTGTTCACTTATTCCTATTTTCACTAACTACAGCCCGAGTTAATAGCTAATGGGTGACTTGGTCAGGGAAGAGCAATCATGTGAAAATCCTAAATTTTCTTGACATGTTTGTCACCCAATTACAACCATTCAGTAAGTGCCTGAATTTTCATCTGCATATGTAGGCTCTCCACAGGGTGTCTTCAAAAAACATTTACCGTATTTTTCGGACCATAAGGCGCACTTAAAATCCTTTAACTTTCTCAAAAATCGACAGTGCGCCTAAAAATGCGGTGCGTCTAATGTATGAATTAATTCTGGTTGTGCTTTCTGACCTAGAACCGATTGTAGATGGTACACGGCGCTCATAAATCTGTCAAAATGTTTTAGCACGGCCTTGGTAAGTTACGAAGC
>JAJAGP010006169.1:0-24349 GCA_025084515.1 Ancistrus triradiatus | reverse complement strand
GCCATACTTCACTTTTGAGAGCTTAGACCTTAGATTATTTATATGAACAAACTGGTACGTAGGATTTAAACCAAGAAAGTGCCGATCCCTTAATACCTACAGTATTTTCTAGTCTGTTTAGTAAAACATCATGATCTAGCAACACTGGGTACAAAGTAGCATCTTTTTGTGTGTTGGATTACTATAGTCTGTCTTTTTCATCATGTATAATGCATGATAATGAATGTAAAGTGAATGTAAGTGAGTGGCCACTGCTGGTCTTGGTCTTCACTCAGACTCGTCTACTAAAAGTCTTGGTTTTGACTCGGATTCAATGTGTACCGGTCTTGGTCTTGACTCAGTTCTAGTCGTCTTGACTACGACACTACTGCTTACAATAGTGCCAGCACACATACTTACGAATGCAATTTACAGCTTGTTACAAATACGTAGGAGAAAGTCATACACACCAGAACATCAACCAAGTCAGAACAGTCTCTAGTCCACTATCTGAGCAAGTGAGTACATGACCAGTAATGTGGTAATTCTTACACTTTATAATGACTAAATCATTTTAAGACCTTGATCGTTAAAGTGAAATAACATTGATTGGATGGTGGTTAAATGACACATATCTGTACTTTACCAACCTGTGAAAGACATCAATTCTGACATTCTGAAAAAGAAAACCGTTTCTGATGGAATTCTGCCAGAGCATAATTACTATTTTACTCCTTCTTGTAATACGTTTACATTAATAATACTGTATGATACTTTTACCAATAATCTTACTGTTTCTCTAAAATATTATACTGTAGACATTTAATTAACATCCTCACTTTTGGCATGTGCATTAGGAGTCTTGACGAAGATGAGATAAAAGATCATTTTAACTTTTATAATAGTTATATAATAGTTATTTAAAAATAACTTGTTAAAATCCTCTTGTAAAAGCCAGTAGTAGATTGTGAATGATGAGACTGCCATAGTGTTGTTATGAAATCTTTAATATCTGTGCTGTCTCACTCTCACCCCTCAAGCCACTGCTTTAGCTAATGGTTAGGCTTATCATGTGTGAATTTTAGCTATATATTGCAGCAGCACTCCCTCAGTTATGATTGATGCCCTGGCTTTGAGTGAGGATCTGAAGCTTGAACGATTCTTTTTTAAAATTCTTTTTAGTTGAATGGTTGAATATATAATGTAGTTACTTTGGGCATTTTTGTGTGGAAACAATAGACTCACCTGCTCAAAAATCTTTCAGCATTCAAACAGTGTGATCAAGGATTTGGATATGCATAGTACAGAAAAGACTTATAAGACCTACAGTATATAGGTGATTCTTCTATGAGGATCTAGTGTTTGTAGAAAGCAAGATCATCACTTCATCAGAGTGAGAAAAGGTAATAAAGGAGACTAAGCTCACCTTCTAATGTTTCTGCAGTCAGAACTATAGTCAATTCTACAAGCTCACGATGATGGACTAAAACTTTGATTAGCGGTCAGAGGTATAAGAAGAAAGAGATTTAAGTGGGTGCGGGAGACAGAATGAGGTGAAAGGGCTTGAAGGACTTTGCGGATAATCTAAACATGTTAATCCCTTTGATAGCCCCAGAGTCAGTTCTGTTTATCTGTGCGTAACTGCAGTTTTGTGTTTTCAGTTTTCTACTTTCATTCAAAGTTGATTACTTTCAAAGATATGACACTTTGCTGAAACATAAATAAATGCTTACTCTGCATGCACTAATTAACTTCCTTTCACAGGAAACACAGCATACAACTGCAAAATAGGCTCAATCAATTCAGACATTGTGCATTTTGTTCCCTCAGATTTCATCTGTCCTTCATTTTCCATACATTTTTTTCAGCTTTGGGGTGTGTGTGTGTGTGTGTGTGTGTGTGTGTGTGTGTGTGTGTGTGTGTGTGTGTGTGTGTGTGTGTGTGTGTTCACTAAAGAGCTTAGGTCGCCTGGTTTGCACAGAAGTGTTTAAGTGATCCGCATGGCCACAGGCAGAGACCTAAATCTATTCTGACACAAGCTTAGTGCCTGTAATCCTATTATTCCCATCCTATCCTGGGCATAAACACAAAACAAGTTACACTAGCCTTTAAGTTTAAACACTAGCCTATTGTGTTCATATTGTGTTTCTAAATTTAGTGACTGTCTCTCTATGCATCACTATTTTTCAGGTCAAAGTGCCAAAGATTTTATTTACATAAATTATTTCATATAGAAACCTTCCGAGCCAAGGCACTGACAGGCTTATTGCAAACCAAACCTGATTAAATGTGACAACCACATTTCTATACCATATCAAATAAACCAGGCCGGTGTAACAAAGGAGGTTTTGCATACACCGTGGCTTGTAACATACTTATTTTATACTTTGTGATTATTACACAAGATGTGTTTCTTACATTTACTTTGACTTTTATTTCTATTCAGACAGTATGGACCCAATATATTTCATGTTTTGTCTGGTCAACTTCATTTCATTTGCTAATATACACCCATTCCTGCATTTCAGGCCTGCAATTTGAACAGAAAAAACATTAAATACTGTATATTGAGTTCATAGAATAAAGTAAAAGTATATGTAAAAAAAAAAAGAAAAACATTGCATTTATTTTTTATTTGTATTTTGCCGTACTTCTTTTAGAGTTGCAATATACTGTATTGTTTTCTATGAATTATTAATTTAAATGTTTAGTAATCAAATAAGATATTTCATACATATTTGCATATTAAGAGGTATCCATTTTAGAATGTGCTTTGTTGATATTATTATTATTATTATTATTATTATTATTATTATTATTATTATTATTATTAGGCAAACAGACAGTTGCAGCAGCATGAGAGGAGTTTGGATATGTGACAGAAAAACTCAGAAATGCTCTGCCAAATTGTTTGGTATATCAGAATTGGAAAAAGCAATCTTGCTCAGGCAGTATTAAGCAGGGGTGGAGAAGTGTTGACCTTTACAGGGGATATTATTGAGTGCTGAAAGGAACAATTTGAAGAACTCCTTAACCCATTGAACATGCCCCTTTTTTCAGGAGACAATTCTCTGATGGGTTTATGTCCATCATTGTGGCTGCAGTGATTATGGAGGTTACTATTCTTCATAGTGATAAAGCTGTAGGGCTGGGTGGGATTCTGAAGGTGAGGGTGGGGGATAGGGTTGGGGTTGTCTGATTAACACGTCTCTTCAATGTTTCTGGGATGAGGGAATCTGAGGTGTTGGTACTCTCCCAGAAAAGAGTGTAGTGTCCTTTTCAGTGAGGGACTATAGCTCTAGCGGGAGGCTCTAGCGGAGGAGTCCAATCATCTTTGGATCTTATTTATGACTGACAGAATAAAAGATTGTGATTGACAAATGGATTTGGTCAGCAACAGCAGTTAAGTAGTCCCTGTACTGATCTGTGTTGGTGAAACTGGAGCTTAGTCCTTGGACAAAGTTCTGTTTACCAATCAACTGTCACCAACAGTGGCGCTTGAAAGTTAGTGAAACCTTTATAATTTCTATATTTCTGCATAATTATGACCTAAAACATTATCAGATTTTCACACTGAAAAGTCCTAAAAGTAGATAAAGAGAACCCAGTTACACAAATGAGACAAATAATATACTGAGAAAAATATTATACTTGGTAATTAATTTATTGAAGAAAATGATCCAATATTACATAATCCTGCACACCGGCTTGGATGAATTTAGCCCATTCCTCTGTACAGAACAGCTTCAACTCTGGGATGTTGGTGGGTTTCCTCATATTAACTGCTCGCTTCAGGTCCTTCCACAACATTTCGATTGGATTAAGGTCAGGACTTTGACTTGGCCATTCCAAAACATTAACTTTATTCTTCTTTAACCATTCTTTGGTAGAAATACTTGTGTGCTTAGGGTTGTTGTCTTGCTGCATGACCCACCTTCTCTTGAGATTCAATTCATGGACAGATGTTCTGACATTTTCCTTTAGAATTCTTTGATATAATTCAGAATTAATTGTTCTATCAATAATGGCAAGCCGTTCTGGCTCAGATGCAGCAAAACAAACTCAAACCATGATACTACCATCACAGATGGGATAAGGTTCTTATGCTGGAATGCAGTGTGTTCCTTTCTCCAAACATAACGCTTTCCTTTTAAACAAAAAAAGTTCTATTTTGGTCTGTCTATCTGTCCACAAATCATTCTTCCATCCTTCTGGCTTGTCCATGTGATCTTTAGCAAACTGTTCATGAGCAGAAATCCTCTTTTTGGAGAGCAGTGGCTTTCTCCTTGCAACCCTGCCATGCACACCATTGTTGTTCAGTCTTCTTCTGATGGTGGACTCATGAACATTAACATTAGCCAATGTGAGAGAGGCCTTCAGTTGCTTAGAAGTTACCCTGTGGTCCTTTGTGACCTCGCCAACTATTGCATACCTTCCTCTTGAAGTGATCTTTGTTTGGTCGACCACTCCTGGGGAGGGTAACAATGGTCTTGAATTTCCTCCGTTTGTACACAGTCTGTCTGACTGTGGATTGGTGGAGTCCAAACTGTTTTGAGATGGTTCTGTAACCTTTTCTAGCCTAATGAGTATCAACAACTCTTTTTTCTGAGGTCCTCAGAAATCTCTTTTGTTCATGGCATGATACATTTCCACAAACAGGCGTTGTGAAGAGCAAACTTTGATAGATCCCTGTTCTTTAAATAAAACAGGGTGCCTACTCACACCTTATTGTCATCCCACTGATTGAAAACACCTGACTCTAATTTCACTTTCAAATTAACGGCTAATCCTAGAGGTACACATACTTTTGCCCCTCACTTATATGTAATATTGGTTCATTTTCCTCAATAAACAAATTACCTATTATAATATTTTTGTCTCATTTGTTTAACTGGGTTCCAATTTATCTACTGTCAGGACTTGTGTGAAAATCTGATTATGTTTTAGGTCATATTTATGCAGAAATATAGAAAATTCTAAAGGGTTCACAAACTTTTAAGCACCCCTGTATATGGTCAGCTTTGGGAACATACTAAAAGAATAAATCTGTGTATGCAAGCTGCAGAAATTAGGTTCCTATGTAGGGTTCCTATTCTATGAAAATGTTCTATTTCAGTTTAATCTATCCATAAAACCTTTTTTTCCAGTAGCCTTCTGGACTGTCCACATAATCTTTATCAAACTGTAGTTGGGCACCCACATTGTTTTAGAGTGCAGTGCCTTTCTCTTTGCAACCGTGCCATACACACCATTGTTGTTCAGTATGCTCCTGATGGTGGGCTCATGAACATTAACGTTAGCCAATGTGAGAGCCTTGCCCTTGAAATTATCTTTGTTGGTCAACCAATCCTTGGAAGTAAAACAATACTCTTGAATTTCCTCTATTTTTACACAGACATATCTTTCAAAACTCTTTAGAGATGGTTTTGTTGATCGGTTAGTGTCCTTGCTAATATTTGATAGACTCAAGTTCTTTAAATAAAACAGGGCACCCACTCACACCTGATTGTCTTCATACTGATTGAAATCACCTCACTATAATTTCACCTTTAAGCTGACTGCTAATAGTAGTGGTTCACATGCTTTCGCTATTCACAGATAAGCAATATTAGATCATTTTCCTCAGTAAATAAATAACTAAGCATAATTTTATGCCTCATTTGTTTAATTGTATTCTCTTTATATACTTTTTGGGCTTGTGTGGAAATATGATGATGTTTTACACCATATTTATATGGAAATGTAGAAAATTAGAAAGGATTCAAAACTTTCAAGCACCACTGTATTTTAAGGTTGACCTGGGCTCATCTCAGGGTCCCCAGGAGGATCTGCAATCTGTGGCTGGGGAGACAGAAGTCTAGGCTGACCTTCTCAGTCTGTTGTTACCGTGACCCTCACAAGGAAAGAAATGGAAAGAAAGTGAGACTGAGAAATGTCACGTTCTAAAGTAACTTTTTAAACATTATTGTGTTTCTCCAAGTAAGTGAAGCATCCAGCATTACATATCAGATTTCTTTAGTCACATTACAGCTACCCATTAATTATAATTGTCTTACATTTGATTTTCCTATGCATCCAAAATTTCAACTACAAAAAGTTGACAGAAAAGCTTTGTCTTTGTCTTTTCTCTGACTGCCAGTGCCAACAAGTTGGAACAACGAGCATATTCATACAGCCATTTAAATCACTCTAATGGCTATATCAGCCATATAGATCCATACCAGCTGAATCAACAAGATTAAAGTAAATGTCACTGGATGATGGAGACAGAGCACATAACATAGTCTAAAAATGCTACACATTTGATTAGTGTTTGATATTGTTGTTAGTCTACACCATTCAGCCAAAATATTAAAACCACACAGAAACTGAATAACAAATAATGTTCATCGTCTCATTACAGCTCTCATACGTCTCATTACAGACAACTAATTAGGAACAACTCCTAAACAATAAGTCTGTGGGGTAATCCTGGTCAACAGTGGTGAGTCTCTAAAAATAGTAGTCAGAGATGAGACAAATCACAAACCAGTAACAGGATGTCGGCACCCAAGTCTCATTTATGTGGGAGAGTAATGAATCCTATCCAGTGTAGTCTGGATGGACAGAAATACTACTGTGGTACAAGTCACAGAAATGTTTAATACTGGTTATGGTTACTGTGTCACAACATATATGGGATTGCCCCGTGCTGAGTATGGGGCTGCTTTGTTGCAGACCAATCAGAGTGCTCACCTTGCTAACCCCTACCACCCATGGAGCAAAAACAATGGGCAAGTGAGTGTCAGATCTGGGCCTAGTATTAATGGAAGAATGTCATCTGGTTCAATGAGTCCCATGTTATTTTACTATGCACTGAGACAGTTTGTTGTCAGTCTTTTGTGAGTAACACATGCAAATAATGGTTTGCGTGAATACCTCCTGCAGACTGTAATAAACAAAGTAACCTCATTATATTTTTCATAGAAGAAGCCTCTCATTTGTAAAGAATTTTCATTTTCCTTTTTTCAGAATAGCAACCTCAACACTCTACTAAAACTAACAGAAATGTACCTGATTTCTAATTAAATACATTTCTAGGAACACATTACTTAGAGGTGATTGCTGCTAGTGCCTGTTTTAAGATTTATAAAGCAAGCACCTGTATTGGACCCTACAAAGTTTCCTGACATTTTAATGTAAGCAGAGACAGCTGTAGCATAAACAGTTAACATTCAGAGCATGTGTGTTTGTGATATTCTGTGAGGCTGAGAGCATGTGAGTAAACAACTAAGGATGTTAAAATATTTTTTGAGGGTAGGTAAAGTTGCCTGAAAAAGTTATTTAGAGAAGAAATGCCTTTATTATATGATACTGAGCCAGATGCGTGAGATTACTGATATATATATATATATATATATATATATATATATATATATATATATATATATATATATATATATACATACATACATATGTGTGTGTGTGTGTGTGTGTGTGTGTGTGTGTGTGTGTAAAAAAAAAAAAAAATATATATATATATATATATATATATACATACACACACACATATTTAGTAGATTAAATTCAGTTCTTGTTGTAAATTGCCCTCTAAGAATACACAAACAGTATAGTATTAGTATAGTAGTATAGACTGCTTTCCATAACAATGTCAAAACATACACAACAGCATACTACATAACATTTTTTAATCAATCTTTCATTCGTTTCCTTATCCACTGGTGGCACAGGATGCAAGGCAGGAACAAACCTAGTGTCACAATTATGCAAGCTCTCCGGCTTGCACCCCTTCTGTCTCTCTTTCCACAGCAGGTGGGGCTGTTTCAACCTGCAGCCTTTTTCTATAAATACCTCACTTCCTTTTCACTTTCTCACCTGGCATTTCACTCACTATGGTTGGTCTTGTCTCCCGTGTTTAACCTGGCTCCTTGCATGGTTGGTCTAGCATGTATTATGGTCTATGTCGTTTAGTAATGTTATCTTTGTAGCTCTGTCTCATGTATTTTCTATATGATCTGTTGTCAGCCTTGGTTCATTGTCTGTTTTTCTTTATTGTTAGCTTCTTGTTTGATAGCACCATGTGTCATTGTAGTTTGTTAGTCTTTCGTTAGCCTTAGCACCTTATGGTTAGCTCTGTGTCAGTGTATTGTTCTGTTTTTTTCAATTCTGTGCCCCAACTTTGTTCACTGTAAATAAACTGCATCCATCTCCCTACCCATATAATCGTGACAGAATGGCAGGTCCTAAAGAGGACGTAGCAAATGTGTCCTCAGTCCTCTGGAGTATGTGGTCTAACTCATCTGATGATGAGTACTCGGAGGGCAATATCAAGTGGGAGTACCAACCTCCCTTTAACCCTGTGTGGTTGGGACTCTGAAGTGGAGGTTGCGAGTCCTGCTAGCATTCTCCAAAACTCGAATCCTGGACTATCCTGTTTGGCCAGAAAGCGCAGGAGGAAACAGTGCACCGTGGTCACTAGACTGGGATCCACAGGCATTAGCTTGATGGCAGAGCCCACACAAGCTATGTCGATGCTGAGGTCCACTCTTGTTGGCTCGATGCCAGGGTCCACACTTGCTAGCTCAACGCTTTTGTCTATGCTTGCTAGCTTGACGCCAAGGCCCACGCTCATTGGCAGTGCGCTCGGTGGCAGTGCCTATGCTTGCTAGCTCAATGAAGGAGCCTACATTTGCTTGCTCGATGCCAGGGCCCACCCTTGCTAGCTCGACACCAAAGCCCACACTTGCTAGCTCAACGCCAGAGCCCACAGTTCCAGAGTGGGTCACGATGATGACATCTGTTTCAGAGTTGGTCATGAGCATCCTCCAGAACTCAAGTCCTGGACTATCCCATTCGGCCGGAAAGCGCAGGAGGAAGCGGTGCACCATTCACTAGCCGTGGTCACTAACTCTATGCTTGCTAGCTCGACGCCAAGGCCAACGCTCGTTGGCTTGACCCCAGTGCCTACGTTTGCTAACTCAATGCCGGAGCCTACACTTGTTTGCTCCATGCCAGGGTCCACACTTGCTAGCTTGACGCCAGGGCCCACACCCGCTAGCTTTACGCCACGGCCCAAACTTCATAGATCGATGTCTGAGCCTTTGATCACTATGTCAGTGCCAAAGTCCACGCTTGTTAGCTCGATACCAGGGTCCATGCTTGCTAGCTTGATGCCATTGTCCATGCTTCCTAACTTGATGCCAAGGCCTATGCTCGTTGGCATGATGCTAGTGCCTACACTCGCTAACTCGATGCTGGAGCCCACGCTCACCTGCTTGATGCCAGGGTCCATGCTCACTGGCTCGATGCCAGAGCCCACAGTTGCTAGCTCGACGTCGGTGCCCACACATGCTAGCTTCACGTATGCTTCTCCATATGCTTGCCAGCTGCTCGAAGGGTCCAATAATCTCAAAGGCCGATCCAGTTTCACCACTCATTAGTTCCCCAGGGATGCCTGCTCCTGTCTGCTCACGGCTGACCCCAGCCTTCCTGGATATGGCAGGTCCAACGGGCTCTCCGGTGGTTTTGGGATTCCTGGGTGCCGCCAAGGGAAAAGTGGAATTTGCCCAACAGATTGCAGAAGGGTCAGAGGTGGAGAGGCTTGGGGACACTGAGGGTCCTGGGAGTGGTCTTCTCTCCAGTGGCCCAGGAACTTGACATTGCACCACCAGCACTCAAGAGCCCTATGGTGGTTGTTGCCCATGAGGGGTCCAGGTGGGTCCTGATGTTCCTGCGGAAGTCCAGGGGGACATTTTAGCTCCTGAGTCCAATGCGCCGATGCCCCAGAGCTTAACGCGGCAACGCCTGCACAGTCTGGTGAGGTGACCCCCTACAGTCAGTCACAACGACGACGTCCGTTCCAGAAACCGTCACAGCAGCGCCCGTTCCAGAGACAGACACTGGCTGCACGGCACCCCTCAACGCTTTTAGTAGTGTTATTTTTGTAACTCTGTCCCGTGTCTTTTGTATATGATCTGTTATCAGCATTAGTACATTGGCTGTTTGTACTTATTGCTAGCTTCATGTTTGTTAGTGCTGTGTGTCATTGTAATTTGTTAGCCTTAGCACTTTTTTGTTAGCTCAATCTGTGGATTGTTCTGTATTTGTCAGTTCTGTGTCCCACCTTTGTTCACTGTAAATAAACTGCACCCTTGCACTTATGTCATCCGCCATCTCCATTTCCGAATAATTGTGACACCTAGATAGGGCACCAAAATAAGATTTTTGTACATCATTATATATTGTATTGATATTATTATTTTTTAAATTAAAAATGTACGTGTGTGTATATATATATATATATATATATATATATATATATATATATATATATATATATATATATATATATATATATAAACAAAAAAAAATATATATATATATATATATATATATATATATACGTACAAATATATATACAGTGCCTTGCAAACTTGAACTTTTCAACCTTTTCCCACATTTCAGGCTTTAAACATAAAGATATGAAATTGTAATTTTTTTGTGAAGAATCAACAGCAAGTGGGACATAATCATGAAGTGGAACGAAATTTATTGGATATTTAAAACTTTTTTTTAAATAAAAAACTGAAAAGTGGGGCATGCAACATTATTCGGCGTTCCCTTGCATTGTAGCGCCATCTTTTGCTGCGATTACAGCTGCAAGTCGCTTGGGGTACGTTTCTATCAGTTTTCCACATCGAGAGAATGAAATTTTTGCCCATTCAATTTTAACCATCTTCCCTGTCCCTGCTGAAGAAAAGCAGGCCCAAACCATGATGCTGCCACCACCATGTTTGACAGTGGGGACGGTGCGTTCAGGGTGATGAGCTGTGTTGCTTTTACGCCAAACATAACGTTTTGCATTGTGGCCAAAAAGTTTGTCTGACCAGAGCACCTTCTTCCACATGTTTGGTGTGTCTCCCAGGTGGCTTGTCGCAAAATTTTTATGGATATCTTTGAGAAATAGCTTTCTTCTTGCCACTCTTCCATAAAGGCCAGATTTGTGCAGTGTATGACTGATTGTTGTATTATGGACAGAATCTCCCACCTCAGCTGTAGATCTCTGCAGTTCATCCACAGTGATCATGGGCCTCTTGGCTGGATCTCTGATCAATCTTCTCCCTGTTTGAGCTGAAAGTTTAGAGGGACGGCCGGGTCTTGGTAGATTTGCAGTGGTCTGATACTCCTTCCATTTCAATATGATCGCTTGCACAGTGCTCCTTGGGATGTTTAAAGATTTTGTATTCCAAATCTGGCTTTTAAGTTCTCCACAACAGTATCTCGGACCTGCCTGGTGTGTTCCTTGGTCTTCATGATGCTCTCTGCGCTTTCAACAGAACTCTGAGACTATCACAGAGCATGTGCATTTATACGAAGACTTGATTACACACAGGTGGATTCTATTTATCATCATCAGTCATTTAGGTCAACATTGGATCATTCAGAGATCCTCACTGAACTTCTGGAGTGAGTTTGCTGCACTGAAAGTAAAAGGGCCGAATAATTTTGCACTCCCCACTTTTCAGTTTTTATTTCTAAAAAAAGTTTAAAATATCCAATAAATTTCGTTCCACTTCACGATTGTGTCCCACTCGTTGTTTATTCTTCACAAAAAATTACAATTTCATATCTTTATGTTTGAAGCCTGAAATGTGGCAAAGGTTGAAAAGTTCAAGGGGGCCGAATACTTTTGCACTATATACTTTTACACGAACACTTTTTGGCACTATATATATATATATATATATATATATATATATATATACACACACGTGTGTGTGTGTGTGTATATATATATATATATATATATATATATATATATATATATATATATATTTATCTACTTGAGCATGTATGATTTTATTTCTAAAAGTCCATATATGTATTCTTATATATCATACATACATATATGTTTGGTAGAATGACTTGTGTGCTTAGGGTCGCTGTCTTGCTGCATGACCCATCTTCTCTTGAGATTCAGGACAGATGTCCTGATATTTTCCTTTAGAATTATCTGATATAATTCAGAATTCATTGTTCCATCAATGGTGACAAGCCATCCTAGCCCAGTTAGTCTTGAAATTCCTCCAATTGTACACAATCTGACTGACTGTGGAATGGTGGAGTCCAAACTGTTTAGAGATGGTTTTGTAACCTTTTCCAGACTGATCATCAACAACTCTTTTTCTGAGATTGTTACAGTTTGCCATATAAAAAGGAATGACAAACCGTGAAAACACAATTATAAAGGATGTGGGACCCAAGTGCAGTTACCTCCAGATGGAAAAGGTAAACCAAAATATAAATAACAAAAGAATCAAAAGAATAAACTCCAAAGGAGCAAAAATAAACGAATAAAGAAAATCCACACCGTAAGCATATAGTGCCGCTATTCACAGGCACACCGTACGGCTTGGCGCCAATGGCGTAGGAGACTGTGCATGCAGGAAGCGCAGGATCCCAAGTGAAGCTTTCGCGAGCACGTGCAGGGAGTGAAGTGGACAAGGTTAGAAAACACTGTGTCCTCTTTAAAGCACGTGATCGGGACAGAAATCCCCTCGATCGCGAAGGAGAAGGAGGGGGGCAATGGCGTGAGAGATAAAAAAGGCAGAGGCGAGGCATAGAGCAGCCAGGATAAATCCGATGAAAACAAACACATAAAAATAATTAAAAACTGACCCTACACTAGTGCTAAGGCCCTGACTACCGGGCAGTCTCCTAAAAGCCCCCGTCTGAAGGTCTTCAAACCTTCAAATCCCTAAAACAAAAGGAACAAATGAAAAGTTGTGAAAAATGCCGTGAAAATGCTGAGGCAGAGCGAGCACGTGTGTGGCCTTGGGCTGCCGAAGCAAGTGGTGCCGAAGGTGATCCCCTAAGGTGTGTTTATATGGGCTCAACAACAGGTGTCATCACTTAACCATTAAGTGCCCAGGAAGGGCTGATGCACGCGCGATCGTGCTGCCGGCGCTCATGGCCAGCGGCCAAAGAGTGACCCCTGATAGTACCCCCCTAAACGCGACCAAAGCCTGTCTAATTCACTCAGGGTTGAGCATGTATAGGCGCGAGTAGGCCGGAAGTGCCCTTAAATAGGGGCTGACTGGAGGGATAAGCCAACATGAGCCAGCCACAAGGCTAAACACGAGCGACACAGGAGCGATGCTCAGAACAGGTGGCTGAGGGGCAAAGTTCGACACAGATAGCTCAAGGGCGGAGCTCGGCACAGGTGGCCCAGAGGCGGAGCTCGGCATAGGCGGCCCAGAGGCGGAGCTTGGTACAGGCAGCTCAGGGTCGGAGTCTGGCGCAACAAGACCGCAGAGGAAGATCGGTGCCAATGGCCTTGTGGCCTGAGTAGATGCCGACGACCGCAAATGGTCATAGCAAAGGGATCACTGCGAGCTCAGATGGAGTCTGATTGCTCAGGTAGCAAGCTTACGGGCACTAAGTGCTGAGGTATGGCATCACGTGGCACTAAATGCTCAGGTTCGAAGCTTACTGGCTCAGGTACAGAGCTTACGGGTTCGGCATGCGTAGGTACGGAGCTAGAGGGTGCTAAGTGCTCAGGTACGGCATCGGGCAGCGCTAAGTGCTCAGGTACGACGTCAGGTGGCGCTAAATGTTCAGGTGTAGGGCTAATGGGCGCGGCAAGCTCGGGAACAGAGTTTACAAGCACAACGTGCTTGGATACGGACCTAGGCGGTGCTGAATGCTCAGATGCGGAGCTTAATTGCTCAGGCATAGAGCTTATGAGCTCAGGCATATAGCTTACAAGTGCGCTGTGCTCAGATACGGATTTCACAAATGTAGCCATGTTTCATAGGGTATTAGTCCAGATCAGCTGACTCTTTTGAATTTCTTACCCTTTGTTCATCTCACCCATTTTCAGCTTCATGGACTAAAATTCAGTGTGTAAAATATGATTGAAGCAGCTCTGTAACTGATTCACTCAGACAGGACAGGAAACATAACATACTTTGAATCTGATTTTCATCTCTCATAAATTAAACCATCTGCTGTAATTGATCTCTTTTACCCTCACTCTCTTTCAGATTCCTGATGGTCATGCTGAGTGAGTTTCATTCATTTCCATAATACTGAGATATACATTTCACTGAGGCTCGTGGTCAGTTATGGAAATGCAAGATTTTTGCAGATTTTCATGCTGCAACTGTAGCATTAACATGTTCACATGAATCCACTCAGCCACAAAGAAGATCCACTAAAACACCTTTTTACTGGGGGAGAAAAAGAAAGAAGTCAGACTATTAGATTCAGGGTCATAGAAACCTGTTATTGTAGACTCAAAGAACGACATAACCTATTAACAGTAAGTAAACATGTTACTACAACATAATATAAACTGAAATAAGACTCATAAACAGGAAATTGCTCAATCAGACCGGACTCAGAAAGTACCATGTTTGGCTCAGGAACTCACTTTCCAAAGGACAGAGGTGTATTTGTAAACCAGATCCCCCAGGAGAATAAATTATCAAAGCTCTACAAACTAAAGTTAGTGAAGGTGATGTAGAGAAATTTTATTTAATTTGTGAATAGATGCCATGCGACACTGCATGAATTCAAATACTAGTTGATTTTTCTTATAGAACACACACACACACACACACACACACACACACACACACACACACACACCCAACATAATTGACATCATTCCAGCTGACATATACAGTCCCTGACAGAAGTTCTGTTGCTTATCCATGTTGTGGAAACAAAAGCTTATAACCTGACTTTAAATTCATCCATTGATTTTCGAAATGAGTCATATGAAAGCTGAAACCCTCCCAAATGTGGTTTAATTTACGAAAATAAATTAGCTTCACTGTAGAAATATTGATCATTTAATGAACACAGAAAGGTCAGATTTTGGCAAGACAAAAGTTTTGTCGCCCACAGAAAGTAATGTGAAAATCAAACAAATACTTTACTTCAAATACAAAGATATGTTTCATAACATTGGTGAATTAAGTTGTGGTGCTATTAGAGCCATATTTACTATTTTGTGTTACTTCCATGAGCTTGAAGGACTGCATCCATGTGGTTCGACAATGATTCATACAATTTATTGATGAAGTCATCAGGAATAGCAAAGAATGCAGTCTTACATGCCTCCCAGAGTTGAATGCTGTACTTTTGACTTTAATCAAGCAATGCTATGGTTCAGTATATACAGTGTGGCAAAAAAGTATTTAGTCAGTCACTGATTGTGCAAGTTCTCCGACTTAGAAAGATGAGAGAGGTATGTAATTTTCATCATAGGTACACTTCAACTATGAGAGACAAAATTAGAAAATCCAGAAAATCACATTGTAGGATTTTTAGATTTTAATTGTAGAAGAATTTGATTGTAAATCATGGTGAAAAATAAGTATTTGGTCACCCACAAACAAGCAAGATTTATGGCTCTCACAGACCTGTTACCTGTATCAATGCGACCTGTTTGACCTCGTTATCTGTATAAAAGACACCTGTCCACAGCCTTAAACAGTCAGACTCCAAACTTAACCATGACCAAGACCAAAGAGCTGTCGAAGGACACCAGGAAGAAAATTGTAGACCTGCACCAGGCTCAGAAGAGTGAATCTACAATAAGCAAACAGGTTGGTGTGAATAAATCAACTTGTAAAACATAGAAGAACATTGATGATCTCCCTCAATATGGGGCTCCATGCAAGATCTCATCCCGTGGGGTCAAAATGATCATGAGAACGGTGAGCAAAAATCCCAGAACTACACAGAGGGACCTGATGAATGACCTGCAGAGAGCTGGGATCAAACTAACAAGGCTACCATTAGTAACACACTACGCCGAGAGTGCATATGGATGATCCAGAAGAGGATTGGGAGAATATCATGTGGTCAGATGAAACCAAAATAGAACTTTTTGGTAAAAACTCGACTCGCCGTGTTTGGAGAAAGAAGAATGCTGAGTTGCACCATACCTACTGTGAAGCATGGGGGTGGAAACATCATGCTTTGGGGCTGTTTTTCTGCAATGGGGACAGTACGACTGATCCGTGTAAAGGGAAGACTTAGCGGGGCCATGTATTGTGAGATTTTAAGCCAAAACCTCCTTCCATCAGTGAGAGCATTGAAGATGGAACATGGCTGGGGCTTCCAGCATGACAATGATCCCAAACACACTGCTCAGGCAACAAAGGAGTGGCTCCGTAAAAAGCATTTCAAGGTCCTGGAGTGGCCTAGCCAGTCTCCAGACCTAACTCCTCTTTGGTCTTTCTCTCCGTCTCTTGCCTGGCAGCTCCATCTCCAGCATCCTCCTACAAATATATCCACTATCCCTCCTCTGCACATGTCCATCTCAGTCTTCCCTCTCGAATTTTGTCTCCCAATTTTGCAACCTGTGCTGTCCCTCTGATGATCTCATTCCTAATCCTGTCCACTCTAAACACTCCTAAAGAGAACCTCAACATCTTAAGTCCTGCCACCTCCAGCTCTGCTTCCTGTCTCTTTGTCAGTGCCACTGTCTCTAACCCATACAACAAGGCTGGTCTCACTACTCTCTTATAAATCTTTCCTTTCACTTTTGCTGCGACCCTTTTGTCACACAGCACTCCTGACACTCTTCTCCACCCACTCCATCCTGCCTGTACTCTCTTCTTTACCTCCTTTCCACACTCCCCCCATTTTTTCCTTGGACAGTTGGATCCCAAGTAACTCTGAACTCCCTGGGACCTTTGTGACCACACTGATCCTGGTAGGCCTGACTGTTTCCACCTTGCCTCCCTTTTCCATTTACGCACAATGTATTCTGTCTTACAAAAACAGTTTGACTTTCATTCCTCTCCTTTCCAGAATTATCTTACCCTCCACCTCTCTCCAAGTTCCTCTTCTACCTGTTTTCCCTGTTTTCTCACTACAGATCACAATGTCCATCTGCCCCCAAAACATCATAGTCCCAGCGGCGATTTCCTGTGGTCTGACCTCATCTGTTAGTCTGTTCCATCACCAGAGCAAATTAGAAGGACTCAGGGGCCGATCCTTGATGGCAGTTTCCCCCCACCCTAAACTTGAAGCTTATCTTGTCACACTCCTAACAGCACGCACATCTCACCACTGTCACGCTGTTGTGTCATACATGTCCTGCCACTAATCTTAGAATCTAACGTACTTTTTCACAGCCACTTGAGACTTTTCCTCATACACCACCACAGTTTCCTTCCTCCCTTGGCACCCTGTCATAAGCTTTCATCTAAAATCCACACAAAGACCCCCAGTTGGTAAGGCTCTTTCTGACGCATCTCTATCATTTCTTCCATCAGCCAAGTCTCCCAAAGCAAAAATCGCATCCAGGGTGCTCTTCCTTGGCATAAAAAACCATACTGTTTGTTTCACACACTGTTCACAATTCCTGTCTGGAGCCTACAGCTTCCCACAACTCTCTCCCAAATCTTTCATTGTGTGGGCTCCATCAACTTTTATGCCCCTGTAAGAGCCACAAACTCTGTACCATCACCCTTTTGCTTTAAAAATCGGTGCAAGTTAAACTTTTCCTCCATTCCCTCCGGCATACTTCTCTTCATTCACCAGGCCATTCCATTGGATAATTCTAAGTTCAAAAACACACATACCACACCCAGCTCTCTCGGGGGACCTTTTCCATACCTCAACCGGTATTATCATCAGGGTCCCACTGCCTTTCCCCGTACTTCATCCTTTTCAAGCTTTCCTTTCCTCACTTTTGTCCTTGCTAATCTTTGCTACATCCTGTTCCACAATTTGTACACCATCCAACCTTCTTTCCCTTTCATTTTCTACATTCATCAACTCCTCAAAATACTCCTTCCATCTTTTCCTCACCCTCTCCTCACCTGACAGTACATTTCCATTTCTATGCTTGATCACCCTGACATGCTGCTCATCCTTTCCAGCTCTATCTCTCTGTCTCACCAGCAGATACAACTCCTTCTCTCCTTCCCTACTGTCTAACCTTTCATATAACTCATCATAGGCCTTATAAGCCACTCTTATAAGTCACCCTATGCTCCTCCTTCTTTTGGAAATATGTGTTAACCACAGCCATTTCCATCCTCTTTGCAAAATCCACCACCATCTGTCCTTCTAGGTTCCTATCCTTAACACCAAACCTGCCCATCACTTCCTCATCTCCTTTATTACCTTCACCACCATGACCATTGAAATCTGCACCAATCAACAGTCTCTTCTCCCTCTCAACTACTTCATCTAACTCCCCCCAGAATCTCTCTTTCTCCTCTAATTCACAGCCAACTTGTGGTGCATAGCCACTAACAACATTCCCCATTACATCCTCAATTTCCAACTTTAAACATATTATCCTGTCTGACACCCTTTTCACCTCAACGACATTCTTTACATAGTCCTCCTTCAGGACCACACCAACTCCATTTCTCTTCCTATCCACACCATGGTAGAACAGTTTAAACCCTGCACCAATGCATCGAGCCTTGCTACCCTTCCACTTCATATCCACTTCATGACCCTTCCGCATCATATCAGCCAGCTCTCTACCTTTCCCTGTCATCGTCCTTACATTTAGGGTTGCTACCCTCAGTGCTATATTCTTGCCCCTCCTGATCTCTTTCTGTCTCTTCACACGCCTCCCTCCTCTTCGTCTTTGCCAAACAGTAGTACATTTTCCGCTGGTTACCTTTTTTGCTACCAGTACCAATGGCAGTCATTGTTAACCCGGGCCGCGACCAATCCGATATGGTGAAATTATTATGGACTCGCATACTTTATTTGGCAAATGTTTTACACCGGATGCCCTTCGTGACGCAACCCTCACCATTTATCCGGGCTTGGGACCGGCACTAGAAATACCCTGTCTGAGCTATCTAGCGGCTGGTTTGAGATCTGCATGGAGGAATGAGCCAAAATACCAGCTACAGTGTGTGCAAACCTGGTGAAGACTTACAGGAAATGTTTGAACTCTGTCATTGCCAACAAAGGTTATGTTACAAAGTATTGAGTTGAACCAAATTTATTGACCAAATACTTATTTTCCACCATAATTTACAATTAAATTCTTTAAAAATCCTACAATGTTATTTCTTGGATTTTTGTTTTCCCATTTTGTCTCTCATAGTTGAAGTGTAGCTATGATGAAAATTACAGACCTCTCTCATCTTTCTAAGTCGGAGAACTTGCACAATCAGTGGCTGACTAAATACTTTTTGCCCACTGTATATATATATATATATATATATATATTTAAATATAAACTTCCAAGCACCAATGTATATATTTATCTATCTGTCACGCCGGCTGCAGTTCCCGCTCCAGCACAACATATATCTATCTATATATAGAATTTTCTACATTTCTGCTTACATATGACCTAAAACATCATTCGATTTTCACACAAGTCCTAAAGGTACATAAAGAAAACACAGTCAAACAAATGAGACAAAAAAAATTATATTTGGTCATTTAGTTATTGAGGAAAATAATCCAATATTACATATTAGTGAGTGGCAAAATTTGAAGGTGAAATTAGAGTCAGGCGTTTTCAATCAATGGGATGACAATCAGGTGTGAGTGGGCACGCTGTTTTATTTAAAGAACAGAGATCTATCAAAGTCTGATCTTCACAACAAATCTTTGTGGAAGTGTATCATGGCACAAACAAAGGAGATTTCTGAGGACCTCAGAAAAAAAAAGTTATTGATGCTCATCAGGCTGGAATAGGTTATAAACCATCTCTAAAGAGTTTGGACTCCACCAATCCACAGTCAGACAGATTGTGCACAAAAGCATTTGAAGTACTGATATTGTTTTAATCTGTATATATAAACTCACTTTCTATCATAACTATATGCTAAAAGTGATTTTGGTACACAGTGTGACAATATCAGAGAACACATAATCTAATCTAATAAGTCTAATTTAAGATTGTAAATCATATCTGTGTGCATATATTTGTTGATTCACTTATGTCATTTATACAGTACTAATCTGTTGGATATAAATTCCTTTTACTTGTCAGCTAGCTTCACAACCAAAAGGCAAATTTTAGACCGCAAGCATGGCTAACTGACAGCATGTGCGAGTTAGAAAACTAATGTGCACTTAATGTTTTTATAATGCCTCTGAGCATGGCAACATTCTGTTACAATCTTCACAGATTTTTACAAAACAGCGAAGAAGAATCATTCAAATATAGAGGAGCCACATAGCATTATCCCCTCAGGTGACATGAAGCTTTCAATGTGATAGGATCCTTTTATTTTACCTCAGATGGATTTTAATACAAATACCAACTACAGTACACAGAACTCATGTGTAGATTGAAGAATTCTCATATCACAAATATGTGACAGGAGACACTAGGCAAACCTGCACACTCCTGTAAGAAGGAGTTTTTTTTAACGCAGCTATTGGGTCGGTTAAATGTGCATGAATAGTCAGCTTCTTGAGCATCCTTGAAAAAAGAAAAAAAAAAAAAGCTTTTTTTACTTTTTAGCCACCAGACAAATGCAGTTTTCATTTTGTAAATGAATATTTCTGTTACACGAGGTGATGTATAAAGTTGAAAGGTAAACATTAGGGTAAAGCTAGCATGTAGTGTATAGCCTTACACATTTCTGACAAAATTAGGTATTCACAAATATTTGGAGTAAAGCACCCTGTAAACCTCAGTCTTGTCTTACAGTAAATGAGAACAAATATGAAAATGGTAATTGAACAAAAATACAACACAACTGAAACCCTAAACACACTTTAACTACTTAACATCACATACCCTAAACAGCAGATAGTGGACTTCTGACACCTGTCATAGAGTGAAATTTTATTAAAATAGGAAAACTGTTATTAAAATTTTAATACTGAATTAATGTTAAAAGAGATTTTTGAGGTGTTAAGAGTGCTGGGGGTCTGCTTGACTGCAAACAGAATATGGCTGTTAATTAATTACTATAATTATGAATTTTTGACAATTCTCTGCTGAGTCACTCTGAGCTATTTTAACATTTTCACATAGCACTAAGAGCTTTTTGTCACACAACATTAATTATGCTAATTGCCCAATTTGACAGATAATTTAAGATAATTAGTAAATATACTATTTTTAGAGGGAACACCGTAGGAAAAGCAGGAAAGAAGGTCTTACATCTGAAATGGAATTTAGTAATGTATCCATATAGTACTGTTCAAAAGTCTTAGGCCGCTATTAGATTTATTGTTTTAGCAATGGTATAATGAACATATATAACATATTGTTGATGATTGGACTGAAACATTTCAAGCTTGGATTTGTCAGTCCATAATACTCATTTCCCCTGATCTGTCTTCCAGTTTTTAGCATATCTTAGTCTTTTCACCCTGTTTCCCTTGTGAAAAAGTGGGTCTATGGCTGCTACACTTCCAAAAAGTTACTGATGAAGCTTCTTCAGACTGTAGAAGGGTCAGCTTGGCATCCCGATGACACTGAAAGAGGAGGTCACACTAAATACTTGCCACTGTAGCCTATAGAAGTATTTTTTTTCTGATCTTTTAAAGGTTTTTTTTTAATAGTGCAAACAAATTTCCTGTATTTTCTGGTTGTATTTTACTGAAAAGACTGAAATTTTTTTTTTGTGGTCATTTTACCATCGCTAAAACAGTGGAAAATATAATCTAATGGAGAACTTTTGCACAGAACTGTATATAACTGTATAATTTGGGTCCAAAAGTATTTTTGTATTTTGCATTTTTCTTGAATTTAATCTTTTTTCCCCATTACAAATCACATAATCAGCATAACAGTTGAGGGAAAAGGTGAATCTTTGAAACATAATTACAGAATTTATTGATATTTTACATGGGCTCCTTTTTCTGTAAAGACAGAATGCACTCAAACTGGCACTGACTCACCAAGTTTGTGCCACAGACCCAGCCCCCATTAGCTAAGTGGACCGTGTACAGGGAAACAGAAACCTAGGAATACAATCACAACTAGGAGGGTAGCCAGTAGCCAGTAGCCAGTAGGCAGTAGCCTTCCAGTAAGCAACTTGCAACTGGAAACACAACACAAACATTATGTCATCAGAGGTGCCGTGTAACAGGCCAGCTCATCAGTACAACACTGGTTCACTGATGAGCCAAAGTGGTTCATATGCCTTTTCTGGTGAGATGAGGTTTGAGGTTCGTTTTGAGTTGACTGAGTTGCTTGGCGTAGCTCGTGCAACATTCGTGTGCCAGCTGGCTCCTGCAGTGAGATAGCAATGTCATTTGGGAAATGGAGACTATGGCACATAATGCAGATTAGGGGTGCCCCCATTACAAATTACTAACATAATCTTGCTAATGGTAACATATTTATTAATTTGTCACATCCATGTTCAACTTAAAAGCTTAAGTCAGTTCAAACCTCTACTAAAATAAATAACCATCATTTGACCGCTGAACTGTAAATCTCTCTTTCCACATGACATCAGTGCTCATTATAGCAATGTCATAAAAATGTACATTTATGTCATTTAGCAGACACCCTTATCCAGAGTGACTACCAATTGATACATTCTTAAAATCCAAGCAATTGTGGGTTAAGAAGAACTGTGCTATTACAATTGACACATTACACACAAGGTATAAAGTTGCATAGAGGCACATACAGTGGTGCTTCAACGTTTGTGAACTCTTTAGAATTTTCTAGATTTCTGCATAAATATGACCTAAACATCATCAGATTTTCACACGTCCTAAAAGTAGATAAAGAGAACCCAGTTAAACAAATGAGACAAAATTATACAACAATATTATACCTGGTCATTTATTGATTGGGGAAAATGATTCAATATTACATAATAGTGAGTGGAAAAAAGTATGTGAACCTTTGCTTTCAGTATCTGGTGTGATACCCCCCACCTCCTGTGCAGCAATAACTGTAACTAAACATTTCCTGTAACTGTTGATCAGTCCTGCACACCGGCATGGAGAAATTTTACCCCATTCCTCCATACAGAACAGCTTCCACTCTAGAATGTTGGTGGGTTTCCTCACATTAACTGCTCAATCCAGGTCCTTCCACAACATTTCGATTGGATTAAGGTCAGGACTTTGACTTGGCCATTCCAAAACATTAACTTTATTCTTCTTTAATTATACTTTCGTAGAACGTCTTGTGTGCTTAGGGTCGTTGTCTTGCTACATGACACACCTATACATTGAGATTCAGTTCATGGACAGATGTCCTGACATTTTCCTTTTGAATTATCTAATATAATTTAGAATTCATTGTTCCATCAATAATGGCAAGCCGTTCTGGCCCAGATGCAGAAAAACAGGCCCAAACCATGATACTACCACCACCATGTTTCACAGATGGGATAAGGTTCTTATGCTGAAATGCAGTGTTTTCCTTTCTCCAAACATAATGCTTATCTTTTAAACCAAAAAATTCTATTTTGGTCTCATCCGTACACAAAACATTCCTCCAAAAGCCTTCTGACTTACGTCATCTTTAGCAAACTGCAGATGAGCAGCAACATTCATTTTGGAGAGCAGTGGCTTTCTCCTTGCAACCCTGCCATGCACACCATTGATGTTCAGTGTCCTCCTGATGATGGAGTCAAGAACATTAACATTAGCCAATATGAGAGAGGCCTCCAGTAGATTAGAAGTTACCCAGGGGTCCTTTGTGACCTTGCCCACTATTACATGCTTTGCTTTTGGAATGATCTTTGTTGGTTGACCACTCCTAGAGAGGGTAACAATGGTGTTTCCTCCATTTGTACACAATCTGTCTGTTGTGGTACTGTGGAGTGTTGGAGTCCAAATTCTTTAGAGATGGTTTTGTAATCTTTTCCAGCCTGATGAGCATCAAAACTCTTTTTCCGAAGTCCTCAGAAAACTCCTTCCCAGAGGAAACAAATTCTCTAAATGAGATCTTAAGTTTGTCTCATTTATTTCTCCTAGACATAATTAAGACGTGTTTGAGATCAATGTGAGATTTAAGCTTATTTCTCCTGTTTCTTAAATTCGTCTTAAGTTTGTCTCATCTCAGATTTGTCTCATCATGCAAAACCTAAGAAACATTTGAGATCTCATAATTGGCTTTTTTCGGTTTCTTCTAACAAGTCAAAGTTCACCTTATTGTTGACTCATAACCAGAAATCCATAAGAAACAGCAAATTCCCAATTTTCTGAATATACCTTGATAAACTTATCTGTCAATACTGATACTCAAATCCATTTATTTTGAGAAAGTAATTCTAAATAAAATCACAATTCAAATCTCCATATGTGTATGTTAAAGTACACAAGTTTATTTTCTGCACAATTTACTTTTACTTACAGGTGTAGATAAGGCAACAATAAAAGTATCCAAAGAAAAACTAAAAAAAACTAAATACAATTTCAAATATTTGCTTCC
>JAJAGP010006168.1:0-24359 GCA_025084515.1 Ancistrus triradiatus | reverse complement strand
TCATATTTATGCAGAAATGTAGAAAATTCTAAACGTACTACCCGGTCTCACATACTGCTTTTGCATGCTGTTCAGAATAGAAGTACGTGGTTTCGGATGCAGTGATTCTTTTTGAAGCTGGTTGTTAAAGATGTAGTCATCTCAGGAGTACATAAGCCATAGTGAGTGAGGGAATTAAGTCATGTCTGTGAAGGGTGGCTGATGATTGGTTGAATTATATTCATCTACAAAATCAACAAACATGATTGGCCATTTTATGTTTAAGCATGTAGTGTGAAAGAATTGGTGTGTTCCTGTTGAATAAACACAAGTGTTTTGGGTGATTAATCTCTGCTAATGTACATTACAGTATAAATCTGTCATTTTCTTTGACATATGGGACAAATGTACATACATTAAATATAAGTCGGGACACCGGGACATTGACTGAAACATGGGATTGTCCTGGGAAAAACATGATGTCTGGTCACCCTACCTGACCATTAATAGAGAGACACATAATAGAAAACAATGAAACATTTTATTTAGCGCTGGGTTGAAAGAGTCAGCTTGTGACTTAAACACATTACCACTGCATGATGATTATTCTGACCAAGCTTGAAACAGTTGCTTTTCCATCTCACTAATACCACGCTGATACACTAGGTAAGTCATCTTAGGATGTGACAAAGTTCATATTAGAGAGAAAGGAATACATATGCGAATAGAACTTTCTAGAAAAGAAGATTCTAGCTTTGATTTTACCAGGCCTGAGTTACTTCCTCAGATCAACTGGCTATAATCACAAAATGTTATGGATTAGGAGACTGATGATCCTGGTTGACCTTTATGTTCAGTTTAGCCCACAGCACTAAGCTCTCTTCATTCCTCGGGCCATGAGGCAGGCGAAGACGGTCATCACCATTTTGGGCTTGACTTCCACTAGATCTTCAGGGAGAGCATAAACCCGAGCGCCAATCTTTCTAGCCATGGATATGGCATACCTGCAAGCCAAACATCACACACATTTGTTTGTCAGATCTTATAAATCATATTACTTTATTATTTGCTATATATAAAGATTATATTAAAGATTTTATATGTCCTAATTCCACTGATTTGATCGTGTAACAGACCTACAAATCAGTGTTTATAAAACCAGAAACTGATCTTTTTGGTGGATATTGAAAAGTATGTTTCTTTGTGCTCATATAGGATAGTGCATGCTATTTTTAAAATAGGGGGGTTAGTTTTTCCAGTGCTGGATACAGTAAGTTTCAGAATGATTAGACACACTATGATCCAGGCTAATTTACACAATATAACCCTCAATATTATGATTGATTACTTCAGAATAAAACCGACCGGTTCTAGTTCCACTACTAGAAGTGCATGGTAAGACAAATACTTCACCATGGTTGAAAAATGAGCATTCAAAAGAACTCCAGAATAAATTTGTGGAAAGTTACCAGTTAGGAGAAGGATACAAATGGTTTCAGAGGCTATATCTACGCCTCAGAGTATACCACTAACTGGCACTAACACCTTGCCTAGATTGAGCAGTCCATCGAAATTGGATGGAGCCAGGATATATTCATTAGGGAAGCTACCAATAGGCAAGTTGCACATTTGAAGGACTTGCAAGCTTTTATGGCTGAGATTGGTTGGCCTGTTCATGTCACAACAGTCTCACAAGCTTTACACGAAGCTGGCTTGTATGGCAGGATGGCGAGTAGGGCACTTCTTCTAATCGAGCCTCGTTTGGATTGGCAAAAAAAAAAACACCTAGAGATTCTGATGTCCTGTGTTAAAAGGTTTTGTGGTCAGGTGACTGAACTCCAAGTGGTATGTTTGGCAAAAAGCAAAGACAGCACACAACCTAAAATACTCCATGCCTTTTTTGATGCATGATTGTGACAACATTATGTTGTGATGGTATTTTTCTTCGGTAAGGACTGGGTAACTGGTCAGGATCGAAGGGAAAATGGATGCTGCCAAATACACCTACATTATGGAAAATGTCTTCTAGACATCTGAAGATGAGCAGTATGATGATGACACTAAACACACCACCAAAAACAATGCTATGGTTTAAGGATAGGAAGGTCACTGTCCCTGGGTCAGAGCCCTGACCTAAATCCTATATAAAATGTGTGGATGGACTTGAAGAGAGTGTTTCATTGGTTCATTTAGAGAGGATCACAGATGGTAGCATTTTTTGGTCATGAAGTCTCCAAACGTACACTTAGACACGACTTCTACCAGAAGGTCCAAAGTTCAAATCCTAACTCCACCAAGCTGTCACTGTTTGGTCCTTAAGGAAGGCCCATAACCTACAATTACTTGGATTGTAATATTTTTACACAGTTTCCCTCGGGATTAAGATCTATCTATCCCTCATCTCTGAAAGATTAGAGATTAAATGATAGAACATTTTTACCCATCATAAGGATGATAATAATTCTGGAGTTTACTTTGTAATCCACTTTCTAATCCTCCAAGGATGCTTGTATAGATCATAAACTCAGCATTTACTAGAAGAAATTTATATTTTAGGTGCATATGAACGTATAGTGTTCACCTATATATTTACGTATAGAACACCTAAATATTTTTTTAATAATTAAAAGAATGTTTCCTTTTTTCTGGTAATAATTTCCATGTTTTCCTATGTAAACAAAGAGAGGTGGTTGAAACACTGGTCATAGGAACTTACTTGGCATTGTTGAGCTTTTCCTCATCGGTAAGATCACTTGTCTGAACCAAATCATAGCGGATTGAGCCTGGCTGGATGGCATCAATGAGATCCAGGACTGGCAAGCTGCTGCTAATGGAGCCGTCCTGTAGGAACCAAAAAAAAAAAAAAAGAAAGAGTCAGATTTGAACCCTTGCTAAATCTTTGGTAAGTTGCTTTATTAGCATAAAAATATGAAATACATTAAATACTCCCGGTACATTCTAATATAATTTCAAATAAATATTTACATTCCCAAGTACCTCTGTTCACTTATAATGCATGGATTGCTTTTGAACCAACATTTTACCCATTTTTTAAAATTCAGCTGTAGTTCATTTCTATCCACTACTTGAATTGTCCCAATTATGTAACAGCTACCATATTGGGAGAGTGAGGGATATAGTAATGAAATTTAGAGAAGTTTTTTACATTCAAACCACTGTTGCATTTACTGAAACACTAATTACACTCATTGACAAAATATAACACACCCAGATAGAAATGTTGGATTGCTGCAAAACTCGGCATGCAGATAATATGTCTCAGGCAGATATGTAAAAATGCACAAAAGTGCATCCCCACTACAAGCACAAGCATTTCCCACAGGTTCGTTGTCCACCATCCAGACACAGGTGGCACCTTCACTACACACCTCTGTCTCTGCCCATACCATTTCTCTGCCTTGCAGAAGGAAATTTGTTGTCACAGCACCAATTACCTGTCCTGCCATTGACAGCTAACCACTGTCACCTTCGTTTGCAGTGGTGTCGTGAAGGAGAAACCTGGACTGCTACGGACTGGAACCGTTTCATCTTTAGAGACAAATCTATGTTCTGTTGGGATCCAATGATGGTTGCATTTGATTATGATGGCCTTGTGGTGGGTAAGCATTTATGGGACCAGCTGGGATGCCAGCTTTGGCTGCCTTTGAGTGTGCAGGATGTATATGCCCAGCTGCAACATCTGTGGGCAAATGTACTGCAGGATTCCATATGGAGCCTGTTTGCCTCCATGCCCAACTGTATCTCAACTTGTATCCAGGGTAGAGGCGGCCCAACAGAGTATTAGAGCCTCCTTTCAATTGTACAATTTTCCCCAATAAACTTATCCTTTCGCTCTAATATTGTAATTGGGACTGTGGTGGCCTAGCGTGTAAGGTACTGGACTCTGGACCAGAAGGGCCAGGGTTCAAATCCCTCATCTGCCAAGCTGCCACTGGTGGGTCCTTGAGCAAGACCCTTAACCCACAATTGCTTGGATTGTAAGACTGTATCAATTGTAAGTCGCTCTGGATAAGGGCGTCTGCTAAATGCTGTACATGTAAATGTAATCACTTACATATATCATCGTTCCATTGACACACATACAATTTAATTAGATTCCAACAACTTCTTGGTGCGTTATTATTTTTTTGTCAATAAGTATATTATAGAATGATACAATGATCCAAACACTGCCTACACAAGGCAGGAGTGATGCTCAGTCTAAAGTGGTAGCACGTGTTTCTTCCAAGAGTATGCAACTACTGTTAGACTACACTCTAAGTTCTCTTGGAGTCAACTGACAATATTCTGACTGGTGATCCTCGGTCAGCTGCACTGCAATGAGCTTATATTCTATTGCATATATGTCATCAAGAAACTCACTACCTGCTCACTAAGGCATTACAACCTGTCAGACAGATCCAGATACAGCTCATCCATAAAGCACAACATGTTATTTCTTTAAAACTTTATATTTAGACTTAAATTAATTAAAATTATCTGGTACCTTGAAACCTGTGATGGTGCTTTTTTCAGCTTGCGTGAGCATGTCATTCACCCAGCGTACAATGGTGTCATCTGTGACCTTCTGCCCGTCTCCAAGTTCCTCCAGGATATTTAGAGTGTACCTGAAGAAAGCAGTCATCAACTCAGTGTTGCTGCATTTGTTTTACCCTCACGTTCTGCTTACTATTCTAGACCTTTTTACATTTTATAGTACGATTTTTAGTGACAAAATTTAGCATGACAGAATTTCAGAGATATTAGGCATTTTGATAAAAGTAACTTCTTTCTTTCTTGCTTGCTTCCTTGATTTTCTGCTTTGTTTTTCTCTTTCTAACTTATTTGATTTGTTGGTGTCTTTCTTTCTTTCTTTCTTTCTCACTTGTTTGCTTTCTTTCATTTTTAAATTTGAACAAAACTTCTAAGAATGCTTTTTCTTTGTTATTTCTTTGCTATTAATTAATCCTTTCTTTCTCCCTCTCTTTCCCACCCGTATTCAGTTATATTTGCTTTAGAAATTTATTAGAAAATGGTAATAATTTAACTAAAACCTCAATAACTATATACTTTAATGCTACTCTCGGATAAAATAACATAAAACAATATCACTGTTACAGTCATGTGCTACTTCAGATGATTCCACAAGATCACATTCACTTCCGACCATACTGTAGGTAAATAGTGCCAATATTTTTGTGTTATTGCAATGTTAGTTGTATGGTTTAAAAGTATTTTGTAAACTTGTGTAAAGTAGCTACTATAGGTAAAACATATTGATTTAAATTAGCTAAGCAAAATTTACTCACATTACTTTCACCAAATGTATTGTTATGTACTAAACATTAAACATTAAGTAGACATGCAGGCTGTATTGTTCAGGCATTTGTATATATAGATTTTAAATGTAATGAACTGGTTTGATAATATGGTTCAGGAGTCTGTGTTTACACTGGGTTAGACTTATATTTTTGGTCAGGAGCCACTACTGGTTACAGTGTATCAGTGTTCATATTCACTACAGAAAATCATTCAAACACATGAACTATGATAGCTTAAAGTCATTATTGCTTGTGTCCATATTTCCACAATGGTTTCCTACCTTCTCATAAGTTGCCAGAGCAGAGCCAGGGTGAGAGTGCGATTTCCCTCGTTCAGGTCCTGCCCAGCAATACCCACCAAAGAGAACTTAGCTTCTTTCTTCCCCAGCTCCACTGCGTAGTTACAGTTCTCCAGCTGCAAGTCAATAGCACAGCAATGAATAAACACAGTTTGCAGAATTTACTGTACATGTTCTCATTCTCCTGTAACATTTCTTCATATAATTCTGAATTTATAGTTCTACCAGTGATTGCAAACAGCTCCAAACACAAATGCTCCTTCCACCTTGCATCACATCTGTTTTTTAACAGATATTTATATTTCATACAACAAATGCTGCAATATGTTTTGGAAAATGTCTCCCGGGTTAAAGACATCTAAATTGTTTCAGTTAGGGCACGAATTGTTCCTGAACCCTGAACCTCATCTCATTGATTTTCAGCTCTAAATTATGGCTTGTAATTAAGATGTTTGCTTTCACTGTTTTGACAAGTGAAGAGAATCCCATTTAAAGGCTTTTGGAAAAGATTTGTTATATCTCATTGATCAGGGCACTGTTGAATTACATTGGCTCCTCTCTCACATACAGTGGCTCAGTAAATTGGTGAGTTCTTACCTTTAGGATTCTTTTTTAAAAGTTGGAAATTTCCACCATTTCAGTGCACACACTAGTAGTCTTGGGCTCAGTGTGTAAAGTAATTCTTTTAAACAGTTTTATGCTTTATGCCAATATTTTACACTTTACTTTAGAATTTTCCAACATTCTGTTGCATTTTTAGACATAATGTTAATTATTAATGACAACCATACATTATGTTAAATATGCTAATACATTAAAATATGTTAATATATTATATTTGATTCCACTTTCTGTAATGTTTTGTGGAATTTGTTTTTGATTTGCTGGATTTCTTTAAGGGTTATGGGATTTTTTTATGGTACTGCAATAATTCTATAGTGTTTCTTTACATTTTGTTTTAAGTGTTGAAAGGAGACTTTAATACTTAGCCAATTCCAATGTATAATAATAAAAAATATGAGACTTATGTATTTCATGCAGTATATGTGTCACACATCTTCAGTCGACAAAATATTTTCTTACCTTCTTCATGTTGCTGCCAAGTTTGGTAAACGGCGGCTTGTTCACTCTGTCCCAGTCTACAGGCACTTTGATCTTCTCATAGAGTTGGAAGATGACCAAGGCATCAGCCAGGTCTCTATATCACAAAGGAGGGCACTTTATCATTGATAATTCTTTCATTAGAATGATACAGCATATTTGGTAGGAAAGTGAGATTTTTTTACCCATAGAGATGGTTGACCCTTGGGTTGACCCCGAGGGAGTTCATCCAGTTGCGGAAAGTGCGTTCCTCCCTAGTCTCACCTAATAAAAGAAAATGAGGTCAGATTGCAGACAATGGGTGGTGGGTTCACACTAGCACATTGTCAATGCAGTGTTTACATAGTACATGTAAGTTAACATAACATGCTTTGAAATGTTGATCTTTAAAAACAACACAGTTTGAAAATTCAAACATAGAAACGTTATCAATATACAGCAGTGCAATTACTTAAAGTCTTGAATTTTTCAATTTGTTAAAACAGGGCCAAACTCTGCATTCTATGTCACACAGTTACAGCTTATGAAGGTCTAGACTGACTTTTAAAGCCAAGCTATATAGTCACATTCTTTGAAAAATGACTTACAGAGGATTTTGACACTTAAAAGAAAATTCAACAAACCAGCAGGACTTTGTCTTTATCAAAAATAGCCAGCTGAACAATAACATGATGCAATGCAACTTGTAAAGGTCTTGATTTTTTTATGTAGAAGAATTCATTTATATAGATAAACCCTTGCAACACCTGCTGACTGAAAATTGAACCACAGTCTTGAAAAGCAGAAAACAACATGGTAGTGTTCCACTTTCGCTTTCAGTGATGAGAATTACTTGTACGATGCAGTACTGTACTAAATGTTTTCATATTGTGTTTTAATTAATATTATTGTCTAAAATAAATCATTATGTTCCAAGTACATTAAACGGCACATACCTGTATATAATATGGTCAATAACAGAATATCCATAGCACTATAGCAAAAAAGCATTAAAACCTGACTTCTAAAGGCCAAACATTACCAAATTTGACTTGAAATATAAACTGATCAAATGACTTGTGAAAAAAAACAGATAGTTAAATTAGCTAAATAGAAAAAAGAGAGACTTTTTTCAATGTATGTAAAAAGGAAATAATAAAATATCAAAATAAACAAACATAAAATGCTATTTTTTTCTACATCAAATCCTAGCAGGATCTGGTTGGATTGTGTTCTTTGGCTGTTGCTTATTTGTGCTTAGTAGGTAATGTCTACTAAGAAGAATACAAAGCATTTCTGTAAGTCTCTAGGAAGAGGATGTCTGCTAAATGCTAACCACTAGAAAGAAAGCTTAGCTTTCTCATATAAAGTATGGTGGTAAACGGTGTAATTATATGTAAGAAGCTGTTCAGAATGACATCTACACCCACTACACTACACTCACCATGGAATATTATTGATTAGATATCAGCTTTGAGGAAACACACAGTGGTTTGGATAGTGTGTTAGGGATTACCATGCACCATACATTACAGTGGGAGTTTCACTATATTAGCCTTAAAAATTGGCAAATTTGTTGTTGTCGTGGAGATACACACCTTCAATGGAGCTCCAGTCAATGTCCTGGTTCTCAGGTTTCTTCAGAGCAGGATATTTGTTAAAAAGATTGGCCACAAAGGCCAAGTTTAGCTTTGGATTTCCACGAACAACATCAGCTGCTGAGACAAACTGACGACAGCCAAGACGGTCTGCCTGCTCCAGCATGAGCTCTGCTCTTTTTATGTCTTCTTTTTCCTGCAGAGATTTAAGGCAAAACCGAACATCATGATTTCTGTTATATCATGGCAACTCAAGGGTTCTTACATTTATGTTAATTATTGATCTGAGCAGGTGAAGGCAGTGTCAGTTTTGCAGAGCCTTGTTTTAAACTCACAACCTTCCAAGTAATATACCAAAGATTAAACTCCTGAGCTACAACTGTCTGTTAAGAAATTATTCAAATTCTAAGTCTATTATATTTGGTTTTAGTAACGCCATATGAAACTACACCGCCAGTACAGTACAGAGTTTTCTTATGCACATATCAAAAGGGGTACTTTGAGTCCTAAGCCAAATTTCTGTATTTTTTTATTTTGTTTTGGACAATTACAATTACAAAGTATTTACTTGAGACAATCAGATATGCCATAGCAGAATTTTGCTATCTTTGTGTATTTGCACATTTTTAAAATAAAACATGTACCTAGCACCTACAATTTTATTTGGATTTTTTGTACCACGTAAAAAGTCTGTGAACTGATTGTGAGTCATGGAAAAAAAAGAAATTGATTAGTATATTTTCTATTGATTTTTACTTCTCTCAATTTGATGCTTAAAATTATTTTGTACATTTAAATTCATTCTCAGCATTTTGTTGCACTCAATGTACAACAAGTTTGTAATGTGCTTTGAAATAAACTTTGAATTGCTCTGGGCTGTTAACGCTGGCTAACATTTTGCAAATAAGTAGCAATCCATTAATATTTTACCCTCAGTCCAGAAATGTCAATTGCGATAGGAGGGATGCCTTCTTCATTCCCTTCTTTTGGAGATACCTGGTTCAGGATGTTGTAATAAGCTTTGGAGTCCTATAACAGGAAAAACACAATTCAAGTTACAAAAAATGAAAATAAAACACACTGTGTAAAATAAAACACTTCACATTCCCTGTATAGTGCATTACTGAGCATTTCGAGGAGCATTTCTGCCATGTCTCAAAGCAGTGGTTCCCAAATTGGGTTACCTATGGGCAGCAAGGCAAATGAACAAAGCATGTTTGAGCGCTACTTTTAATTCAGATTAAAGGTGTAATTTTTGTAGAGCAAATGTGTAGGTTTTAGTTTTTACTCTGATGGCGCTGGTAGAGTCCTCCACAATGGACTGACGATGATGTTTATGTATGTGGCCACAGTAGTGAAAATAGTGTGTGGTTAGGAAAATAAATCCATTTTGTACACTGATGGTGAGAGGTTGTGATGCTGTGTCCTTTATGCAGTTTTTTAAGTGATTGATGTGGCCTCTTCAGTAAACAGGATGTGTGGTGTGGAAAATAGGATGTGTGGTTTGGAGCGTTGTGTCCACTGTGCACTACATTTACATTTAGTCATTTAGCAGACACTCTTATACAGACTGACTCACAAGTAATACAATAAGTTACAATACTTTTGTGTTTGTGGATTGTGGTTTGAGGGCCTTGCTCAATGACCCACCGAAATGGCAGCTTGGCAGAGGTAGGATTTGAACCCTGGAATTTCTGGTCTACAGTTCAATGCCACTACTAGTACCAGTCCAGATAATAGTGCACTAAGAATAGTGAAGTGTCTGTGATGGTGTTTATTTGGTTTGGTGTTGGAAATGCCCATCTGGCACTGATTTTTGTGGTGGTGTTTATGTAGCCTAAATATTAAATAAGTTATTGTTTGGAAGACGTCCACCACACACTGATTAGGGTGAGGTGTGTGTGTGTGTGTGTGTGTGTGTGTGTGTGTGTGTGTGTGTGTGTGTGTGTGTGCGCACCTTAATGTCAGAACTGAAATTGTTAATTTTTGGGCACCCGGCCTGCTCCAGTTGGTAGTTAGCCCATCGCAGGAGCAATTCTTCAGGAGAAAGCTTCATAAGATCCTCCAGACTCTCACCATCCCTCAGCAGGGCAATCAGAGCTGCATGCATACAAATACATAACCTATTAGTCTAGGACTTTGTAAGGATTGTGTATTCAAAATATATGAATCTTAGAGAGATTATTATTCAATTAATGCTTCATAAAACAGTCATATTTGTGTTTGGCCGGTATCTGGGTGGTGCAGTGGGCTAATATGCTAGCTTACCACTGCATAAACACATATTTGAGCCTGAGAGCTTATACATTAGTGAATCATGTGGAAACATTTTCCCAGTCCATTACAAAATCATTCATTTACATGTGTGGAAATTTTGTTTCGTGCAGAAACATTCATTCATGCATGTGTCCTGCGACAATCCACACACACACACACACACACACTACAGAGACACCAACTAACACATCTTTGGAATGGAGGAGGAAAGCGAAGCACATGGAGGATATCCGCACAGACACATGGAGAACACGCAAATTCACACAGATGGATTCAGAACCGAACCAGGGTTCTGTAACCACTGTGCCATTGTGCCACCCAATGCATACAATGATGCTTGAAAGTTTGTGAACCCTTTACAATATTCTATATTTCTGCATAAATATGATTAAAAATATCAGATTCTCACACAGTGAGACAAAATATTATACCTGGTCATTTATTTATTGTGGATAAAGATCCAATATTACATTGTGAGTGGCAAAGTATGTGAACCGTTGCTTTCAGCATCTGTTGCCAATGTGAGAGAGGACTGTTAATTAGAAGTTACCCTGAGTTTGTCTGTGAGCTTGCAGACTATTATATGCCTTCCTTTTTAACTGATCTTTGCAGACCAAGTAACAGTGGTCTTGGATTTCCTTAGTTTGTACATAATCAATAATCATAATTTTCTCATTCTCTTTATCTACTTTAAATAACTTGTGTGAAAATCTGATGATGTTTTAGGTCATATTTATGCAGAATTATAGAAAATTCTAAAGGGTTCACAAACTTTAAAATGTCAGTACATATTTAAATGTATTTCCTGCAGAGGTCATGTACGTATGTGTGTATACCTTCATTCCTGCTGATCTCGATATCAGCTAACAGGCCTATTTTGATGACTTGCCACAAAAGGCCGAGAACCAAATGCTGCCTGCCCTCCTTCAGGTCTTCAGCACCAATATTCACAACGTGACAACCAATGGCTGACGCTGAGTTGAGAGCCAGATTCAGATTCTCCTACACACATAAAGAAAACACATACAAGTTTGTCTTTCTGTCGTTGTGGGGACATTGCAATGACAAAAAATGTTAAGCAAATTTTTTGGATCGCAGTTTTCCATGTGATGGCCAGGAAAATGTGTCCATGAGGTAAAAATGGTCAGATCTTCTTGTTAAGACATTTTGCTGGTCCTAAAAGAACTAAAAGATTTGGTAAGTGTCAGCCACTAGAAATGCAGTTGCTATGGGCTTGAAATCCCAGGTTGGGTTTCTAATCCCACGTTGGGTGCACCCAGTGCAGTGAATTCCAGTTAGGTTGCAGACCTTTCCTTTCCAAGCACTGGTAAAATGGGATGCTACATATGAAATACTCTGTAGTGCATTTATATTATATGTATGAATGTAATCTAATGTGCACAAAATATTCAAACAACTTATGGACAACAAAATTCAGACCCTGAGCAGCAGTTTAGAAGAAGCATACTTTCACAAGTGCAACGGAAACACTGCACCAGGCAACCCTGTACAGTGAAAAATCCATTTTGGGACCTCTCCATCTGTCAAACATTATTCACGGGCCTGTCTGTACCTCATTAGCTCAAAATACAGAATGGAAAAATAAATGGAAAAAAGCTATATACAGCATATATATATATATATATATGAATATAAAGTATATGTGATATATATAAAAGTGAAGGCAAACCTGTCACTAACCACATGCAAATGGGTAAAGTGTGCTTTGAGGCTTAGTCAATAACACTGATTTTAACTTGTTTTAAAAAGTTGTATTAAACTTTATATTTTAACTGTATTTAATTTTTGGTTATTCTTCTAAAGTAAATTGCAATATTGAAGTAAATGGACTCTGAATTTTGCCATCTCAAAACGTTTTGATTTTGGACTGAATTGGAATGCTTTGGTATTCTGAATACACAATCTGAGTAACTGTATTCTGTTACCACTCAACCCTGTTTAACACTGTAAGCAGAGCCTATGATGTGAGCCATGATTTATTGTTTGCACCCGCTATTCTTTACCCCGTCACCCCAATAGCCTAAGAATAGGAATATTTTAAAGTCTCAGTTTACTTACCTGGATGGTGAAAGGTGTGAGTTTCTTCTTATTGATGGTTCTCTCATCAATGGTGTCAGGGACGGACAAATTGATCATTTTGCTGTAGTAATAAAAATAATGTGGTGAATAATAATAATAATAATAATAATAATATAGCACCTGGCTAAAAATAGGAATGATCACATAAAATAATTTTTTGTAGCCTTAACCTCACATAAAACAGAAAAGTTTTTAGAGGCAGGTCTGCACAGATGGTGGAGTGAGTGCTTCTGGGTAGTACGGGCTCACTTACACTACCAGTGAAAATTTTAGACTAATTTCCATACATTTTTTAGCCATTACTCATCATGTGTTCAATAAAAAGCAGAAGAGTATATTTGATTACTTTAGGCAGAATCTTGAGAAGCTTGTCGATTATAAGGGTTTGGATAGAAATTATGCATATGTTTTATCAGTGATTTATGTAGTATTCCAGGTCATTCCAAATGTTCACAATCTTTTTCATGCAACTATATTATTATTTCAGTGTCATTATTATTCTACATAGTTGGAAATGGTTTGGACTGCCAATGGTTTTGTTTTTTTCTCACATTTTGATAACAGTTGCATATTAAAGGCCTATGCAGACCAAGTACGTTTTTTTCGCACAAAAAATGGATGCGATTTTTAACGTAGTGGGACCTTCACACCAAGTGCGATATGTTTTCTGTCTAAACACTCTGAAAACTCCCTGTCCGCTTTTGCTTTCTTTAAATTCCCTTCTCTTAACGTGTTAGATTTTTCAGTGTCTTTTTCACATCATCAACTTAAAAACGATGACACAAGCGAAGATTAGTGCAGGAAGCTATAGTTTGTGTTTTTTGTCGGCATGAACAGATTACGATGTACTTAGATAAACAAAAAGCAGATTCATACCAGCACTGTGAGGTTTATCACAGTCATTCCCCAGCCTGTCAGCTATATTCCACCAGATATTTTCTTTAATATTCATGTTTATATAGTCATCTTGTCATGTAAGCTCTAAGCTGCTAGCAGGATGAGCTGTTCTGCCTGACAACCGAGCTCTGATTGGTCAGTCTGATTTTAACGCATCCGAACAACGCTGAAATTAGAACAGGCACCGATTAAACATTTTACGCAGTGTAGCAGTCCATCAGTTTTGGACTCGGTGTGAAGAACGGCATTAATATACGTGTGTTACTTGTCAAAAGGCCTTAATTGAACACAGGATGGCAGGAGGCTTCGATATTGCAATGCTGGGAGATGATAAGCCTCTCACAAGACGCACCCAATAGTATCTGCAGTCAGCATCAGTCCATGTGGTTAAATAGTTTAATCTCACTCTAAAATATGAAAAATGAAAAACAAAATGTGTGTGGGTGTACTATACCACAGCACGATGCCATCTCCCATGGCTGTGAACAGGTCGTTTGTGCTGGGGTCCATTGGGAGAATGTGCTTGCAATCAGGATCTTTCTCCAAGGCTTTGTTGATCCAATTCACAAACGCCACTTTCTCTTCCTCTACACAGACACACAGATTTAATATATTTCTCACAGATATAAAATTCAGTGTGCCTGTAATTGTTTAATGTTTCTGTTAGCTTAACTTCAGGTACAGTACGTGTGTGTTTTCACAGACCTGAGTATGAGTGCTGAGTGCCTGACTGCTCTGATGTTCCTGCTATAGCACAGATTCCCTCCTTTTTGTTGATGGCTTTCCGGAAGGTTTTTGCCACCTCTGAGCTCTTCAGATCATGAAAGACCTAGAACAAGGCATAAAACTTTTAAAATAGGTTTTCAAGTGACAATTTTCTAATTACATTTAGACTTTTACAGTCCCCTCCAAAATTATTGGCACCCTTTGAAAAAAAAAAAAGAGTAAAAACATTTGCAAGAAATTCACTTTTAGGTGAATTATTCTAATATCACACTGGAAGAATGAGAAGCATCAAACCTTTAATTGTAGTAAATATAGACTGGATGACACAATTATTGGCAAACCTGCATTCGCTCCTTTTTACAACCTACGTTTGCCAACAAAACAGCACTTAGCCTTCTCTTGTGACATGTTTTGAGGTTGGAGAATACAGAGCAGGGAATATTTGATCATTCCTCTTTACATCGTTCTCCAGATCATCTGGTGTTCTAGGTACTTTTACTTTTTTAAATGTTATGGTGTTTCATAGTCCATGATGCCTTACCCTGATGATGGTCCTATGGCCTTTGCAGGAAAAAGTTATAGTCAAACTGAATGGTACTTTCTAATTGTTCTAACTGTAGATATGGGTCAGCTGAGTAGCTACTATTATTGCCATTCCCTGACTTGTGAAGGTCAAAACACTTTCCTCCATTTTTTAAAATTTTCTTGATGATGAATGACTAAGTGAATTTGACTGCTGTGCCACCGCATATATACTTACTGACAAAAAAAAAAAAAATAACAATAGTGCACCCAGAACGCATGTAGTTATGTCTCAGGTAAATATGTAAATGATTACAGTTGTGGTCTGATTAGACACTGCCACAAGAGGGGGTAAAAGTGCTTCCACCACTGCCCTATAAAAAGGCTCTCTTGGTGAGTGTTCATTGACTGCTAGACATGCCTCTACAACACATCCGAAGACATTTTGCCAGACTTTGAGAGGGGCAAAATCACTGGACTGAGAGAAGCAGGATGGTCGTTCCGACGACCAGCAAAGAGGACTGTTTGATCTGCCGACAAACATGAGCAGCGCCCACAGTTTTGTTGTTCACCATCCAGACTCAGGTGGCACCTTCACTGCACACCCCTGACTCTGCCCGGACCAGGTGCTTTGCAGAAGAAAATATCTTGTCACAGCGCCCATTATGTGTCCTGCCATTGACAGCCAGCCACCTTCACCTTTGTTAGCAGTGGTGTGGTGAAACCTGGACTGCTACAGACCATATCCTCTTTAACGACAAATCCAGGTTTGGTATGCTACAGCAATCAGGTTTGAGTATGGAGGCCCCCTTCTCCTTTCGCTCTAATATTGTAATCACTTACATATATCATTATTACATTCATACATAAATAGTTTCAATTGATTCCAACAACTCCACCTTGGAGAGTTTTTTTTTGTCAATGAGTGTATATACCCCAGTGAAACAGGAAATCATGGATTACTAAAAGTTTCTAGGCACTCTGATCTTAAAACCGTAAAATAAAAATGGAAAAAATGTTTCAATTGCATTCGGTTTTGAAGAATTTTTATGGGTGTGGCAAGAGGGACCTTGACTGACATCTCAAACTTCCATAAATATGTAACAAACTGTGAGACTTACTTTTCTTTTCACAAGATTTACAATTTAAAAAGACAACCAACATGATGTGTTTCTTCGTAAAACAGCTTCAGACAACACAACTAACTGCATGTATAAGTGAACTGGCAGGTGAAAAAGGAGTGATCTTTCTTCTGATTCAAATCCTGACAAACTATTCATAAATTTCAAATCCAACCATTTTTAAATCTATGAAGTGACACGTGTCAGGCCTCAGAGGGTTTATATGTAATTTAAAAGCCAATTCAAACTTACCTTTACAAACTCATCAAATGTGATCTTTCCATCCTGGTTTAGGTCCATGGTTTGGCTGATCTCTTGGGCGAGTTCGCGAACTCTGTATCCTGGCAGAGGTAGATTAGCTACCTTGAATAGCTCAGTCAGCTCATCCATGCTGATGTAGCCATTACCGTCGAGGTCTGAATGAAAAGTCAAAGGGCAAAACTGTTATGACATATAGTATTATTGAACATGCACAGTTTTGTGATAATGGACAATTCGGAATATTCTGCATTCATTCTGAAAGAGCTTGACTAGGTAGGAAAGACTTTGAAGCAGTATTTCAAGCAGAAAGTAACTTCACTCACTGAGCTCTTTATTAGGAATACTATACTTAGACTGGGTAAAGCCTCCGTTTTGTCTCAAAACAGCCTCAGTTATTCATGGATTCCACAATATACTGACAAAATTCCATTGGTATTATGCTGCATATTCACAGGATTGCACTACACAGTTCCTGTACATTTTTGTACTTTTATGTCATGATCTTCCCATTCCATCACATCCAACAGATTATAAATTTAATAAGTCCTAAAACATTTACAAGAGACTTCCTCTATATATTAGCTGTTTGGTGCCTGTAAGTTGTCCATACTCTCACACCTAGAGCAGGCTTTCTGAAGCTTTTAATCGTTTGAACCAATCACTTCAGAAAATGATTCAGTGTTTCAAAAATGTAATTTAATGTAATTTAATTTAATTTTTAATATATCTTTACTTAACTTTTTTTTCAATCAAGGTACCATTATATTGCTCATAAATTATGTTTGGTGTTCTAACTTCTTGGAAGATGTTTGGTGTTCTAGCTACCAATAAAAAAAAAACATTTATATGAAACTCTGCTGTTTTCCTGTGGAACATTTCACTCTTGAAAATGAGGCTTGTATCACAAGAGCTCAATATGGTTCTGATGACTGTGGTGGCCTAGATGTTAAGGTACTGGACTATGGACCAGAAGGTCCAGGGTTCAAATCCCACCTCTGCCAAGCTGCCACTGTTGGGTCCTTGAGCAAGGCCCTTAACCCATAACTGCTTGGATTGTAAGACTGTACCAATTGTAAGTTGCTCTGGATAAGGGCGTCTGCTAAATGCTGTGAATGTAAATGATGATTTTCACTCAGCCATTCTTTTATACTTGTGTTCTTTTACCCATTTGCATCTTTTGTTATATTCTCCAGTTTTATACTAGGGTTCTTCTGCATGTAAATTCTATCTGTAAGGTTGCAGAATCCTTAAGTTTTTTTTCTGGTGTAGATCTCAATGTTATACTAGTTAAAGATTCGTGAACTGAGGAAAAGTAAGGTGTCTTTCACTAACTACGTACTCTAATTGACTTATCCTCCTTTGCAGTTGTCCACTTGCACCTTCTGCTACTTTTTCTATCCGGTTAGATTCAGTTTGTTCACGTCTTTTTAAGACAGTTATGGAACAAGATCTTTGCAATCTTAACTTCATAAAACTGCATAAGAAATGCCTTTTCATTTCAAGAACAGTGTAGTCATTTACTTTAGCAATGTTTAACCTTATATGTTCCTCCTAATACGTTTGCTTTAAACAATGCCCTAACAGTTCTACAGAACAATTGAACCTTTGTGCTCTCACATTGCATGATATTATGACATCCTTTCTGAAAAAGACAATGAAAACTGTAAGCAGATACTATAACTCACTGAAAACCATCACATTAGGATACTGAAAGCAATGAATATAATGACTCTCTGTTAACCATTTGGAAGGTCACTTTTTTAAAGACAATCAGAAGCAAATCACTCATGTGTCAGCGCTGGCTCACATTTACCATGTATCTCAGGCTCAAACAGCACCAGGGAATGCTCGAACACAGGCACAGAATACACTTAATATTACCAGAACAGACCCCTCTGTATGTACCTAAACTCCACTGCAGTCATCTGCTATCTATAGGCGATGGTGTGTTCTGATATATCTTCACTTACCAACTTTGCTGAAGGCCTCCCTCAGCTCCTCCACTTCTTCAGGTGAAATCGGTCCTGGGTTTGCCATCTTTTACTGTGAACACATAATTGTTAATATGTAAGCTGCCATATAATGCCAATATTAATTACGTTGAATAACTTACTGTTGGTACTAAAAATTGTTGGTTAACAGTAAGTGTCAGTAGTTCATGTAAAGGAGTTATTTGCCATTATACAGTATGTACATGCGAACTGGGACTGTGGTAGCCTAGTCGTTAAGATACTGGACTCTGGACCAAAAGGTCCAGGGTTCAAATCCTGCCTCTGCCAAGCTGCCACTGTTGGGTCCTTGAGCAAGACCCTTAACCCACAATTGCTTGGATTGTAAGACTGTACCAATTGTAAGTCGCTCTGGATAAGGGCGTCTGCTAAATGCTGTAAATGTAAATGACAAGCATCAAAACGTTTTTTAGGTTTTTAGTCGTTGGTCACGGGAAGTGTTGCCATTATTCAGTTACAGCTAGAAAATCAAGTCAAAAAATCATGACAAGCAGAAAAATATCAGATAATGTACTGTTCACAATCACTTATTCCACGAGATCTCCCAAACCGAATTTTGCTTTAGCAAGTTTGTGAAATGATTTCATTCCTCTATGACAACTCTAGTGAATGGATTGGATTCAGCTTTAACATTGTTCTTGGATTGGATTATGCTGTAACAGCTCTGTGTTTTAGTTGGAGTCTGCTTTAATAGCGCTATGTTTGGTTTGGATTCTATTTTAATGGATCTAGATATGAACTGGATTTTGCTTTAATAGCTGTGTTCAGATTGAATTCTGTTCTAGCTCTATGCTTAGCTGTAATACTGCTTTTACAGCTCTATACATGGAATGGGTTGTAATTTTGGATTCTGATTTAGCAACTCTATAACTGGATTGGATTCTACTTTAACAGCTCTATGCCTGTACTGGTTCCTGCTTTAAGTTCTTCATGCAGGCTGCTTTGGAAAGATGAGTGCAAAGATTATCAGCATTTTCACAAATAAGGTGAAACGACACTGGAGAACATATAGTAAGGGATCTGAGACCACTCCTCCAAACACAATCTATCCAGATTCTTCAGATTCTGAGGTCCACACTTATGGACTATGCTCTTCAGCAAATCACACAGGTTTTCTATGGGTTTTAGGTCAGGGGACTGTACAATGGGAATGAGGTACTTCTCTGCAAGACTGCAAGAGATGTGTCTGTACCAAACACCTCTTGTGTTTATTCCCAAAAAGTTTTGCTTTGGTCTCCTCTGGCCATATAACACTGTTAGAATTGACAACAGGGCTTTCTTGTGGTAACCCCCCTCAATAACATCTGGTTACGTAGGTGGGATCTTATTGTAGTTGGGGAGACATTCTAACACAAAGACCTAACTCATGTCTGAAATTCCCCAGTTGTAATCGTTTTAGATACTTTGACCACTTGACCCATCCTTTGTACCTTGTGTAAGGCAAAATATATACATCCTCTTTGAGACGTTGGAGGATATGAGGATTGGACCTTATATGTATTAATATAAAAATTAAATTAAAGAAGAGAAAACAGTAACAAAAACACAATGCACATAAATATACAATACATAGAACTGAGATAAATATAATTAATAGGCATCCACATGAATACTGTGCACACAGTATTGTTAGTATATTGTAACATTTATTAGGCCATATGTGTTCATTTAAATGCTAAAAGGTCCTTTTTCTAATATTTATTCCACTAAACAAGAATCAACTCCTTTTAAGGAAGGCACCAAAACTTTTCACCAAAAGCAGAACTGAAAGCATGAGTTCTCCTTGGAAAATTTCCCCCAAAACACCATTGCTTGTTTTGAAATGCTTCTTTAACTTTCTGAAATTAGCCCCGACATTAGGGTTTAGTTTGTTGGAACTTTTTGAGTTTGTTAGGAAATTGCAATTGTTGTTTTTATTGGCACTAAACATATTTTAGTTTCACTCTGTCTTATACACTGTGTTATATATATATATATATATATATATCCTCCAAAGTGAGGTAGTATACAAATAAAGTGATTATTATTATTTACTAATTGTAAGTTTATTTTATTTTATTTTATTTTAATTATTGGTAAATTACAAGCTACCAAAACTCAAACCCAGCTCCCTGTGATTGTGGGCTAGTGCTATCCCACCTAAATGCCTGTCAGTAATGTATATAGCAGTTCATTTAAACGGCTTAACAAGAAGGATAAAGAAAAAAAGAGTTGAAGAAATAGGAGAATGTCATTCCCAGTGGTTTGTTGACCTGAACAATGGTATTGTCACTCTGTCATTATGGTGCAGTCTCTTTTTTTGACACACAGAAATATTTCACTACAGAATATTACCAGTATTTGTCTATCTTGTATGAAATGCATTTTATTGCTTATTCACCCCATAGAAAGGAAAATCACAAAGTAGGTCTCCTAAATATTTCGGTAGTTTCTCCTAGAAAACAGTGAGATCAAGTCCAAAGAAAATTAGACTTTTACTCTCCTGTCTTTCCAGTTTAACGCTAACAAAACATATATGAGAATTACCATTAGATTGGGTCTAGAAATATACCTAATCTGACCCTAATTTTAGGATCAGATTTTTCATTTTCATTCCATTGCAGAGCACATGAACACATATTTACTCACTCACCCTGGGGTATTTTGGAGACACTAGTTGATCACATGCAAGTCTGTGCAATGTCAGAAAAAGCCAGAGAACCCAAAGGAAACCCAAGTAGACACTTTAGAGACAGCAACTGACCTAATGAATGTCTTTGAAACGTAGAAGAAACCGACAAATTGTTTTTCACTACAATTTTAAAACAAACTCTTCACTCTAGAAATGTATATTTTAATTTTAGTATCAGCAATATTCCATCAATGTGCCATGTGTATTCAGTTTATAGTATGTTGTATCACGTGTTCAATTTCAGACATTGAGAACTGAGACAACTTTTTGGAGTCAGCTTTATAAACAAGTTCATTTGGCTCATGATTCATTAACCTAACCTTGATAATGAAAAAAGAGTATTAGTGTTACTTGCTTCTATCAGTGGTGAAAGGCTTCCAAGATCAGAACCACCAATGCTTTGCTTTAAAATCACAGCTGTTAAAATTAAATTCCCCAATAAAAAAACAAACAACAAAACGAAACAAAAAAAAAACCAACTACAATAAAAAAACCTGAAAGGTGAGGAAGACTGGTATTCTGATGCTTCCTGTTCCTATGTCCTCTTTTTGAATTTTGCAGTAAAGAAATGCGGATTAAATCCCTTGCAACGATTGTTTTATGTTTCTATGCAAAACATCTTCCTTTACACTGCCACACGAGCAATGGTGCCTGACCATAGGTAGTCAGATAATATAAGATATTTGCATAAAGCAGGACATTATGTTAATCCACTGTCTGTGTGGGTGGATCTTTGTTACAGCCCAGATGATAACCTTTCAATCCCAGTAATCTGTTATAATCATAGTATTGTGTTATCCAAATGCTGTCCTGTAGTCCTCTCATGCTGCACTCCTAACCCAGTCTATTCTTATGTATTGTTGTGAAGTAAGGCACATTCGGGGGCTGTGGTGGTGCAGTGGTTAAGGTGTTGCCTTATTGATCAGAAAGGTTGCAGGTTCAAGTCTTATTCAACTCTGAATAAGAGCTAAGTGACTACATGTGAAGATAATGTAAATGAACTGATAAACTGATGTCAGAATAAATACAGTGCCCTTCATTTATTTAATACAGTATTCCATTAAAATACACAAGAACATTTTATGTTAAACACTTTTACAACTGGAATGCATTTTGAAAGAACACACATGAATCGTGCTTACATCACTGTTTATCAGCATTATTATTGAGATGGAGGGTATTTAGACCAAGAGCGAGTCACTACCACTGAATTAATAAATGTAGACCCCTGTGACCTTATAAGGTTATAATACTGTATCTACTTCTTCAAAACTGGCATGATAAATGTTAGTGGACTAGAACCATGAAGCCAGGTGAATGCAACTGGAACACAGAGCAAATTAATAAATGTTGCCCTTTTAAAACATCAAGATATGACTTCATTAGAAATCATGTGCTTTTAAATGTCACAAAAGTAGCAGGAACAATTATTAGGACACAAACCCGCACATGGCCGAATGTATTGGGACACAAACCTGCACGGAGGCAAAAGTATTACGACACAAACCTTCATGGGGACAAAGGTATTGGAACACAAACCTGCACACAGCCAAAAGTATAAGGACGCAAACCCGCTTGTGGCCAAAAATATTAGGACCCAAACCCACAGGTGACGAAAAGTTTGCACACGGGAAAAAATATTAAGACTCAAACAAGAGCGCAGGCAAAATTTTAGGACACAAACCTGCACACATCCAAAAGTATTAGGACGCAAACCCACTTGTGGCCAAAAGTAAAGGGACACACACTCGCACATGGCCAAAAGTATTGGGACACAAACCCGCAGGTGGCCAAAAGTATTGGGACACACCCAGAAGCAGTTAAAAGTATTGGGACACAAACCCGCATGCAGACAAAAGTATTGGGACACAAACCCGCACACGGCCAAAAGTATAAGGACGCAAACCCGCTTGTGGCCTAAAATATTAGGACCCAAACCCACAGGTGACCAAAAGTATCGAGACACACCCACAAGCAGGCAAAAGTATCGGGACACAAGCCCACATTCTTTCTACTTGTCACATTTCAAGCACTGTTGTAGTTCCTTCAGGAAGTGCAGATCTAGTTACATGTGCTGTTAATGAAGAGGAAGGAAGTTAACACAACCTCCATACACTTTTAAATGCACCATTAGCAAGTCAGAGAAATTCTGAATTCCTATGTAAAAACACTAGATGATCATCTGGAAAGGTTTAATAATGTGTTTAAAAATGTCACTTTAAAGTTTGTTACTTTATTTGGGTTAAGTCCTTTTTATTTTGAAACTCAGCATTGTATAGTAATTTGGCTAACTTTGCAAATCTAATGTGCAAATTGTGCAATCTGCAACCTACATGCAAAGAAATGCATGAAGTATTTGCTGAAGGTGTTAAGGTGCTTTCCCAATGACTGAAGACGCTCAGTTCTCATCTCTGTGAAAGTATAGAGGCGGATGCTTCTGAAGTAACCATTGCGAGGCCTTATTTGAACTGCAGCATGGTGTAGTGAGGTTTTTAAATAATCTGCAGTAGCTTAATTGTTAGTGCTACACTACTGACAGGTAATAAAATGCATGCCTTAAAATTTGCCTCAATACAACTGTAACAACTGCATTTCTTCATTAGTTCTGATTAAGTCTAGGATGATCTTGACAAGGACTATCTGGACATGTTGGCTTCTACCAATATTCTGGGAGTTTCACTTGACTATGAATTAAACACTTGCTCTAATGATGGGATATATAGTATTTTTATATTACAGGTATATTATATATGTAGTGGTATATATTATTTAAGTATTTTATTTATATATTATTTAATTACCAGTCCCTTTGTTAACTGGGATTAGTAAGTGCATTTTTATTTCATTCTATAAATTCATAAAACATTCATCAATATGGAAAAGAAAAAAAACAATGGTGATTTTTACTTGTGCACCTTACATTTTCTTTCCGTATCGTAACTGAAGCAAATTGTGAAAGTCAGCCTTAGGGCTCAGAAAGGGAACGGGCCTGTGCAAAATGCTTTTGAGAGAAGCCTGAGAGTGCTTTTGAGAGTGCCTAACCACAACTTCCTGTTCCAGTTTTGCACAGCAATGCTTTAACTCACTTTACAAAACGTAATGGCGCACACAACCACATTACATATTTTTGGCACAAAATATAGAAAAATTCAATAAATTAAGCCTATGGTTGCTTGAAAGACAAACAATCAATAAAAGTGAGCTGTGAAATGAAAATAAGACACTACATTTAATTGTTTTATGTAACACTGCTTTGTCATCAATGGCTATTCACGACATGAGCAAGGTTACATCGATACTAGTCCAACAAATTTTCACTGGGCCAATTTATACCATCCGGTCAACCTAACACATGTCTTTTGAATGTGGGAGGAAGCTGGAGTACCCAGAGAAAAGCCACATGGACATGGGGAGGACATGCAAACATGCAAAACATCCAAGGTTAGGATTGAACCAGGGATCTCTGGAACTGTGAAGCAACCAATTGGACCACAGTGC
>JAJAGP010006167.1:0-24361 GCA_025084515.1 Ancistrus triradiatus | reverse complement strand
CTTCTAAAACCGAAAACCTGTTTCCCAAAGCAATGCTGTAATGTTGGGTCGGGAGCTGAGGATGGCGCGGGCTGGTTTCCACGGGTCTGGTTCACACGGTGTGGAACAGCTTACCAGTTTCGGCCGCGCACCCAGTTGTGACCATGGTTTAGCGGCCTGCACAGTTTCTGGTCATGGAGCAGTGGTGTCCAAAGCGGCTACACCAGCCGTATCGTTGACCGTAGCTAATAAGGTGTCAATTATGTCCTCATCCTGCTTAATCTGGTGCAATAAAGTTATCCTGCCCTCAAGCTCCGCTATTTTCTCATAGTCACAGCTGAGGCAGCCAGTTGGAGAAGATAGTGGGGACATATTAGCTCTTAGTTAACAAAAAGACGGACTAGATGGAGATTTTGATATAAATTTAGGTTAAACTTGGTTGCTGCGACCGTTTTACGTCGTCAGCAACCAAAAATTCACGTGCCAAGACACACACCGTGTCTGTGAGCCAAACTCGGTGGTGGCTAGTGCAAGTGGCGAGTGAAACTGACAATTCGATTCGATTTGATTTTTAGTTCAAATTTAGTAAAGGAAAAAAAATGCGAAGAATTGCTTAACCGGCTGCTAGTTGCTGCAAACAAACAACGCGCGCTACGACAGGAACTGACGTCACAGGGGCAAAGATGTAAATATAAAGGGTATTTTCAGAAAACTGTGTGCAAACAATACGTAATTGCATCAGAGATTGAGAATACGAGTTTAAAAGTAAATGGTTTTACACAGCTTAATGTGCAATTTATGAAAATGTGTTAAATTTATGAAATCACACTTATTATTGGAATACAGTAATGTACTGTGCCGACCCTGTCTGAGATGAAACACTTATGAGGATGTTCTGATGGACCTGATACTTTTGCTAGACAAAAATGCATTGATAGACAGTATTACGAACAGAGAGCCAGTGAGTGAATGTTCATTCATTCATTTTCTTAACTGCTTATCTTAGTCAGGGTCGCGAGCGAGCCGGTGCCTAGCCGGCGACACAGGGCGCAAGGTAGGAACAACCCTAGACAAAGTGCCAATCTATCATAGGGCACACACAATCACATACTTGGGGGCACTTTTGGAAACACCAACACCAAAGAGAATATAGAGGTTGTGAGGGCACAGAGACAGCAGTACTACTTACAATACGACAGGCACATACTTCCAAACACCATTTACTGCTTGATAAAAATAATAAGCGGAATGTCATATGCACAAAAACATGTAACACACAAAAAAGTCTCTAAAAACATCAGCTGACTTAGAACAGTCTCTAGTCCAAACTGTTGAGCAAGCGAGCACTGGTAGGGTACTTACACACACACATGCACACGCAAATTATGCTTTTCCATTCTTAAATGGGGCGGCACGGTGGCTCAATCAGAAGGTGGGTAAGAAGCAAGAAGGTCCTGGCTTTCAATCCTGAGGTGGGGTGGTCTGGGTCCTTTCTGTGTGGAGTCTGCATGTCCTCTCCATGTTGCGGTGGGTTTACTCCGGTTTCTTCCTACAGTCCAAAGACATGCTTAAGGTTAACTGGTGTGTCTAAAGTACTTCTTTTGTGTGAGTGTATGTGTGTGTCGTTCATTCACTTTCTTGTCCTCTTAATCCTGGTCACAAGAGAGTTGGTGCCTAGCCGGTGGCATTGGGTTCAAGGAAGAAACATGTTTACATGTTTACCATGTTTCTTCACAAACGTTTGTCATGCAATGAAATGTATTGGATAATATATATATATATATAATATAATAATATATATAATTGACCAAGTACATGTACAATATTTTTGTCTAATTTGTTTATGTTTTAGGTCATATTTACTCAATAACACAGACAGTTCTAAAGGCTTCACAAACCTTCAAGCACCACTATAAATACTGTAGTAGTGTGCCATTCAGAATACAGCCTCGGTCTCGGGGTAAGGTGGGTAACCAGTCCAATGCGTCTGTCTGAGACAACGTTAATTATAAATGGAACTTTTTTTCTATCGCAATTGAATATCAGTAATCCAGTCCAAGAAAAGAAATCAGTCTCTACATGCCTAAATATAATCTGCACTCACACTGGCTAACAGGAAAAACAAGTTACTGCTCTTCTTTTTCACTATCCAGTCAATGAACCCATTTTATTTTGAATCATTTTCACCCATTCACTTTGTTACCATGTCCGCAATTATTATTATGTTTTCACATTTAATAATAAAAATGGATAGACGATGTTGTTGACTATATTCAGCTGACTTTATGTACTGACTTCTGATTAAGTTTGACCAGTGGCGTCTCCAGGTTGTTTCACCAGGTTCAAGCCGGGAATGTTTTGCAAATTACCCCGAATGTAAGTTTTAACATTTTATCTAACATTACATTTAACATTATACCACACTTAGTTCTGACCCCGCAATCTGATTGGCTGAGAGACTTTCTAACCATGACATTATTGATGATAATGGCACTCTGACCGACGCTCTATTAGTATTACTCGAGGCATACAGTACACATGCAACCTAGCAACGATGCCTGCACTCACCCTAAAGAGCAGGAAAGTAATAATGACACAAGTAAAACACTGCCGAAATGAAAGCTGTAATTACTTTATAAAATCTATACGACAGAATGATCTGACCAACTAGGGGACCCAGCGTTAGCTCCTGGACCTCCAATATGGAGGTCCCCAGACGCCGTGGACGGCAGGTTGTGTTACCCGGGTCACGGCTGGCATTTGGGGGGCCCCTCAGCATCTGTGGCAAAGACGTTGAGGATTTTTTCTATCCTGACCCTCCCAAAATGCCCAACCCTCACCGTTGTCACCGCCGGCATCCTTCTGGGGTTCAGATGGGCTATCAAAGCGGCATAGTCTATCTGGGTCCCCAGCCACTTGTTCCTGCGCCTCCTCCTACCACAATTTTTGACATTGTCCAAGGTCCCAGGAGTGTGCGGGAATATGTGGCTGAATTTCTGGCCCTAGCCGCTGATTGCTTCTTGGAGGGACAGATCCTCATCGACCCATTTAGGAATGGGTTTGATGAGGAGGTGGACATCGAGTTGCGCTCCCTACCACCTGCCTCTTCCTTTGGTCACCTGGTCGGGCTGGCCGGTTTGGCAGAGGCCCACCTCAAGCAGCGTGAGAGGAAGAGGCGGGAGCTTAACTACAGCTCGAGTCCACCCGGTCCCTTGCCAGGGCATATAGCGCCACCTACCCCCGTTTCCGAGCGCGCTACACTTTTAAGCTGGAAAAGCCAGCGATCGTGGGCTCGTTGCGCACTTAAGATTCGCACCAGGGCAGTCAGACCACATGACTGAGCATATAGCGCCCCCTAGCCCTGTACCTGGGCACGCCGCGCATTCAAGCCCCGTGTTTGAGCATACAGGTGTGTATTGCACCCACAAGCCCCGTGTATGAGCACCCTGGCTCAACGTAGAGGCTTATAGCGCCGCCTAGTTCTGTTCACGAGCGCGCTGACCTGGCAAGCTCTAGTAATGAGCACTCAGCGCTCTCCAGTGGTGAACCGGGGTTCGCCGCGCTTTCAAGCTCTGCACCAGGGCAGTCAGACCCTGTGCTTGATACTATGGTGCCCCCTAGACCCATACCTGGGCCCGCCGCGCATGTTGGTCCCGTGTTAGAACTGTTCGTCTCCACGGTTGCACTGTTAGTGTTGCCTGGCCCCGTACAGGAGTCCATTGTGCCTCCTAGCCCCACGTCTGAGCCAGTAGGCTCCACGTCTGGGCATTATGCACACCGGTCGTTGCCACCGACCCCTGCACCTCGGTCTAGACCAGTTCCAGCACCGTGATCGTTGGTCCCGATCCCCGTCACCATTCCTTCGTGGCGACCACAGATGTATTCTTCTGTCTGCCCGGCCAGACGCCTAGCCCCTACCTTTTTTCGGGCTTTGCTGGGTCGAGCCTCACCCGAGCCACCAACGTCGAGCTCCGCCCATGAGTTGCCGAGCTCCGCCCCTGAGCTGCCAGCACCGAGCTCCGCCCCCCTGCCTGCAAGCCCCGTCCTGGTGTCCAGCCCCATTCCTGCACCACTGGCCTCCGCCTCTCAGCTACTGAGCCCTTTTTGGGCGTTGGTCCAGCCAAGACCAGCCCCACCCTCCCATTCAGTCCCTTGCTGGGGGTTGGCCCTGCTTACCAGGGCCCCCCCCCCTTCGTCAGACGCTCAACGCTGAGTGTGTCCATCAGGCCAGAGGCGCCTGGATGGACGCTTAAGGGCGTTGGGACGCCGCCCTTTGGGGGGGGGGGTGTTACTGTCAGGAGTCATACCAGGTATGGACTCTAGAGGGTAGCCAACGCTCTCTTTTCCTGGTATGATCCCTGGCAGCCGCTGTAGTTGAGCTGTCAGTCAGTAGACAGCGCAATCACAGCAAATGATCCTCAGCTGCTGCCTTTGGCTATTTAAGAGCCTCGCCACTGGCAGTAGCTGTCGGATCATCTGACTGCACATGCCACTTTTGCCCCCGATCGTCGCTACGCCGTTTTATTTAGAAAACGATCCTGTTGGCCACAAGCATGTGTTTGAGACCTCATCCGTCTCACCCTCCGCTCTTTAAAAGGCGCCGCGCTTCCTGTTTTCTTTCCGTTCGCTTTTCTTTTATTTATTTTATAGGGATCAGCGGACAATCTGAGCTCGTAAAGGAGCGTACGATTTTGTAGTGCTGCGAAGCGTGAGGTAAAGTCATCGTAGGGCCGTAGGTAGATTAGGGAGAGCTTTTTATACATTTGGTTTATTTCCTTTTTGTTCCCTTCTCTGCCTGCTCCCTGCCTCGCACTTCCTCTGCACTACGCGGTCGAGCTGCGGCTCCGCCTTTCTCCGCTCCCTACTCTGCCTGTCTGCAGAGCTGCTGACGCCTCCGTGAGTGTGTGTGTGTGCTCAGCGATGACGTAAGCCGGAAGGATTCCCTCCTTTCTCCTTTTCTCCCGCTCTCCATTTGAAGCGCGCTGGTGACGTCTCTCTGTGTGTGTATGCAGCTCGCACATTCGCTGCTCTTACACACACACACACACACACACACACACACACACACACACACAGATATATAACTTTTGTTATTCGTTTATTTGTATTTATTTAATTCATTTTATTTATTTAACATCATTTCAGTTCATTAATACCATCTGAAGCTAACTGCATTTGGGTCCCAACTCTTCTTATTTAGTTTTGACGGTTCGCCATTGTCCTTATATGGCGAACCGTGACACTATAGGTTTTGAAAAAGATTTTAATTTGGAAGATGAAGCTATTAATGATCAACCTGAGCCAAAGATTTGTCACCTTAAGGATTTGGAAGCGCTGGAAAAGCAAAACGAAGTCACTACTTTAAATCAAATGTCCTGGGCTCTTAATGGATTCACAGCTTGACTGAAGAGCAATGACACTGAAGATCAGTTTTACTAACATCAACGAAAATAACCTGCATCAGCTTCATCACTCACAAAGACGTCATTTTCTGGTGTTTAACTCGGCGTCTTTCATTGAAAACCATCCGTGGCTGATCAGAGGTTCATTCGACAGGGATTGCTATGTTGTCTGTTAAGTCCAGCTCTTAACCCAGCAAAGCTACTGATGCTCTATAACTCTAACTTTAACATTTCTGACTGATAAGATTAACATTATTTTATAATCACTAATCAAATGGGATCTCACTCCGATTTGCTTCAGTCAGTAGAATAGTATATCTTAGTAACAGCCTGCCTTATAAACCTGACCCATTTTATTTGCGGAATGTAAATAAACTTTCTTTTTAATAAATTAAGACTTACCAATCGATATATTTGTGTTTATTGTCTGGATAAGCGTTTATTGTGTTTATTGTCTGAAATTCTGTTCCTCAACTAAGCCGCAGGGTGCCTGATAGAATGGAACTATTTTACCTTGCGGAAGGTTGATAAACAAACAGTTTTTTTTGTTCTCTTTATCTTAAACTTTAACAATAATTGGCAATAACAGAACTGTGGTATAATAAGAAAATCAGCAGAGGACCTCCCTGACCCCCTACGTGTGTCAGACAGAAGGGAAACCGAATCATAACCATCATTTGCTTCCAAAAGGTACATTTCCTTAGTTGAACTAAGACTATAATATAATTAATAATAATTTTAGGCTATCTATAACGATGTTATACAGTATTTTACAGAATATATTATTAAATATAATATTATTTATCAATAATTATAACTGTTATATAATGTATAATAAATATAAAGTGAATTACAAATTACGAATTTCTTTTCCAATTTCTACATTTTATTGTTGTATGATGAAAAAATTTCTTTATCTCATCTCAGTCTTGGCCGTGACTCAGACCATGGCTCTAGCAGTCTTGACTACAACACTAGTACCACAAAAAGAAATGAAAGAACACTCGTTTGTGTGCAAGTTTAAACATAATCTGTATGTCTACTTTTATGACTAAGGTAAATATCGGAATACATTTTATGAGTAATTAATTCCAGACTCCAGATAATATAAATGTTCACGTTTTTATTACAACTCAACTCAAATCTCAAGTAACATTAGGTCTACATAGTGCCAACTCTAAAAAAATTTAACTTGTAGTACCAGAATGTTGGTAGATTCCACGCACCAAAAGTTCGGATGCCATAGATAGTGTTCCAGTGTGTGACTGAAGAGTATAACTCAAAAGAGTTATTGATTAACCTCCTGAGACCTCGCATCCCCACATGAGGACCTGATGTTCTGAGTTTGCTACACCTCATACTTCATTCTGCTTAACTCAGTACTCATTTGTAGACACTCTTGAGCATTTCACAAAAACAAAAATACTTCCTGTTCAAAGACGGTGCTCAGTTTTTATACATAAAAAAATCAACGCTCCGAGGAGGGTAATTAGGTCTCAAGAGATTAATGCATTATAAGTGGTTCATGGGCAGTCAAGATCCAGGACCCAGTTCCTCCCTGATGCTGACTAGCTGAATCCATTTGGAATCCATCATTCCAGTGTGAGTTTCATATATGTTTTTATGATTTCTAATTTATGGCTTAAAACTAAGTAGACATAAGCATAAATATTTACATAAATTACATCTATTACAAAGCATCATCTTCAGCATTGCTGGCTTTGACCTTCTTCCCACATACTCCAAGTGAGGATAGGAACACGGGTATGAACACAATGCCATGAACCACTCCAAAAGAAATGACCATAAACATAATTTTAAAAAATGTCCTGAAGATGTAGCTTTCAGCAGCTGACAGCACCACCACTCCTGCAATAGTGGACACTGCTGCCTGTACCATTGGAGAACCAAATCTATATAGAGAGATCATCACCTTTTATTAGCTGTGGGTTCCTCACTTGAGACAAAACTAGGAATATTATGAGCAGAGAAGTCAGAGCAGAGAAGAGAATGTCAAACAGAGAAACCTAGCAAATAATAAGAATAACAATAGATTACGGAATATAGGATTAACGTTCCCCCATAATGCAATTTTAATATAAAACCAGCCACCACCAAACAATGACTGATGCAATGGCCAAATGTCACCCACAGGAAGCAGGTGGATTGGGATCAAACAACAGGGAAATGACCCAACATGACAGCAGTAGCAACTGCAATATTTTGAATAGTGTTGGCAACTATGACGAATACTGATCTAGTAGAGATGAATGCAAAGTGGTACACCAGTACATTAACTGCTTCTGAAGTTTCTACAAACTTTCAGCTGTTTCTCTAAAAGCGTTTTTTTATACATGTTCTTTTCGTCAATTGATTGACTGAAATAATGTTTGCGTCTCAGTCTGAATGAAGGTCCGAAAGAAGAGGCCAGAATTTGGTTATTAGTGAAGTTACATCCATCGGACCCAATCCATAAAGATTTAGAAATTCAGGCCAGATTTGCTTTGAACGATGTCTCGTTATTTAAGTTAAATTCAGATTCATACCATATTAAAACATGTATAATTCCAGCCAAGAAATGGGTTTGTGTCTTTGGAAAGCCATGGAAAGATTTTTGAACTCTTCAAGACAACGATTATTAAGGACTCTGTCGTGCACTATGGTCCCAGTATTGAAAAATTTGTCATCAGTGATAACTACCATGATATGGGACATACTCTGTAAAAGTACTTGTTTTCATATCATAGTACTTAAAAAACATATGAGGCCATCAACGGCTCCTAATTTTTTAAGGGTCAATCCCCCTTGCATTGGAAGCAAACCGTAGATGTAGCAGCCAGATAGCCACCATTAAGAATGTAAATACAAAACTTTAGTCCAGTGTTCATCAGAAAAATGGTCTCCAATAGGTCCATAGTAGTGATTTCTTAAAGAGAAATATTAAACACCATTTCCTTTTCAGTTCCTGTCAGGTTATTATAAGCACCACCTTACACAAAACATGGATTTACCATCAGGCTTATCTTTTGGCCTGGAAAACTACCATACAGGTCAGCCAGTGCTGTTGCTTTGTTCTCTTCTTCCAGTTGAGCTTAGAGCTAAGAAGCAACGAAAGGAAAGGTGATTGCTGTTTAGATTTGTATAGAAGTAGCAGGAACAGCACAGCTGTGCCGTGTATTCGTGTAAATACAAGAAGACTTGCACTGAGCGAAATGGAGTCCAAAGACAAGACAATGTAGAAAGCCAGAACCATCGGGGTCCAGTGTGGTGATAGTGATAGATACAGCTGCTTCTTTATTATTGTTTCTGCCATGCGAGTTTCAACTTTATCCTTAACTTTGGTGTTCTGCCAGCAGGAGATTATAATGAACATGTCATCAACTCCGATCCCTGAAGAGGACGAATTAATGAAGTGCAATGAATAAGAGATCACAAGTATTCTAAGTTTAAATTCAAGATAAAATCATGAAACTCACCCAGAATTAAAAAAGGAGATGAGGCTACTGTCTTTGAAAACTGCATTCCACAGAAAAGCAGCAACCCAAAACTGCTCAGCACTGCCATGCCAGCAGAGATGACGCCAAATGATGCCACCCACACCTTGCTCCTCACACAGTCCAGCCTGTGGAAATTAAATAAATGGTTAGATTGGAGATTGACTTTGTGCTTTTTAAAAAACAAATAGGACACTCAACATCATATGCATATGTGAAGAGTTGGTCCCCAGTTGCTACTTTAACTACCTCTGGTATTCTAGAAAGGCTTTCCCATTAAACTGTTGACTGCTGACTTGTATTAATTTCTATTCAGCCATAAAGGCATTAGTGCAGTTAGGCACTGATGTTGGCCTACTGCTTTATAATGGAGCTGTTATTGCAACTCAACAGCTCCATTCCACTGGTAAATAAAAGTGTATGCAACCAGCCAAATGAGGTAGGAGTATATACTGTAAATTACGTCTATGGCTCAGGGCTTGATTTCATATATGCACCCTCACTGGAGTGTGACCACTTGGCATTGTGGGTTGCACTGTGTCATGAAGTTACATCTTGTATCATAGTATGAAATTCATATGAAAGTGGTATATCATTATGGCACCAATGGCATACTGGCATTCTTTGTTCAGTTTAGATGAAAGCAGTATGCCTTATTTGACATTTCTAACACAGTCTTTATCTATCGAGCTTACATGGTTACAGTTTTGATTTTGTGTACCTGTTAGCAATGTGAGTGGTTGGCGTAGCTGATTATAATCAATGTTGACATATTTTTGGCCTAAGGTATACAAATGTAACGTATTTTATCAAATGTATACGTATTTGACCTTTCAAGGCATGATCAAAGTAACATTCAGAAAAATTTTCTTGAACAATGTGTAATGTCTTGTATATTGTGTATATTAAACATAATGTGTGAAAAATTGCATTTCTGTAACTTACCTCAAGCAAGATGTTATTGAGACTGTGATGGCCAAAGAAGTATGTGATGGAAAGATAATGGAATCACTTGATTCAGTGCTGACTTCCAAACTCATCTTGTCTGCATAGTGAAGTTAAAATATGACACAGACACCTAAAACAAAGTGTGTGAATAACATTTTTACAATGAAACAGAAGCAAAGCTTAAGTTCAAAAGATCGATAGAATTAAATATGAGTTTCCAGCAAAAATAATTAAGGTAGTATGTTACTGTAACACATTATAGTAGTGTATTAATATACAATATTGGTACATTATCCAAATATAAAAATCTGGCATTAGTATCATTCGAATTGTTACATGTATAAACATGAATAAAACAGTGAAAAATGTATTTAACCCTTTAAGTTAGTTATCCTAAATTGTATTATTAAAGAAACATTATTATTATTATTATTATTATTGTTATTATTATTATTATTATTATTGCATTATGTTTGTGGTATCGCATCTTCTATTTTGTATTTCCACACTGAAGTCAAAAAAATGGCATTTTTAAAAATTAGGAAATTGCATTTTTAATTTCCAAAATCTGACTTTAGCAAATGCTCTTGTACCTGTGTGATAAGCTGAAAAAAGCCAGTCCATTGTCAAGCACACATTTTCAAACAACTTCCAAATTCATGCTTTTGTTGGACTTACCGTTTGAAGTCCAGTGTAGGTAGTTTGAAAAACTGTTTAGGAAGGCCTTCAAACCACAAATCCATTGTAGTAGGTAGTGTTGTCTTCACTATAAGAAAATAAAACAGCTTCTAACAGCCTCTGCACTTGCTGACATTCGAGGTTCCTCTGCTTTCCGCTCCACACCCCCTAGCTCAGAAGCTATTATAAAATCACCCTCATGCAGTGGATATTTGAAGGTGGTAGTCAGAAATGTTACTGGGTGTGTGGTATTATGATGTCCAAAAACTGAATTTGACATGCATGTTCCTTTGGTTTTAGCCACAAAGGGTTTCCCACTTGCTTCCCACATCAATGTTTTAATTTCTTTCCAAATCAAATGATTTCAGTGAAACGCATAATCTACTGTAAAAATGTTTCTCAGTGTTCAGTCAGTGATTTTGTGATAATCAGAGAGGCGAAGGTCCATTGTTGTGAGTCTTAGCTGAGAGAAATCTTCCATGTTGGGAAAGTTCTCCTGTACAAACGGTCTCTCTTGTTTGGCTGGTACGTTAATTGGAGTGAACTGATCTTCAATGTCGTTCGCCTCCATGTCCTTAAGATAGATGAAACCTGCTCCAAGAGCGCCAGATAAGACTAAAGGTAAAATAAAAAACACCCATGGATATCGCCCAACCAAACGGCCAAACCACATAAAGGCTCGCGACAGTTGTCTTTCTAAGCAGTCTGTCCTGCACTTAGCCATTCTTCTTTTATGCAGAGAGCTAAAACCTTTGCAGATCCCCGTATGTAAACGTATGTGCACAGTCCTAAGGAGACTGTTGCTGTGTACCATTGCTTTTAAACACTGGCAAGCTACTGATTAACAGGCCTGTGATGTCAGAGATACATTATCACAATTAAGTCATTCTGAAATGACTGCTGCAGCTGCATCTGGGTGGAATGCTTAATCTACTCCATATCCGGAAATCACTTAGAATAAAAAAATCACTATGAAAAGTTGTTGATAAAGCAATATTTATATTTGATTCTATATTTAGAATGAGGATTGGCGTCCTGTCTAGGGTCGTCCCTGCCTTATGCCCTGCCCAGCTCTCCCGTCACCCTGTCTAGGATCGAGTGGATAAGAAAGTGAATCAATCAATCAATCAATCAATCAAAAGACAGTCACATTCTTGTTCCATGTTCGTCAACTCCTACTGGTCACGTGCAGCTCACTCACATTTACATTTATGCCTTTGATACTTTTTATCCAAAGTTATTTATACTGAAGCTGGTGGTGGCAGCTTGTCAGAGTTCAAAGAGACACAGTCACAACCTTCAGATTTCCTTCTGGAGTCCAGTGCCTCAATCACTGAAACACAACTGTCCACTCACTACTTCATACTGGCAGGTGGGGCAGAGCGCCATCATGATATCCATTCTACATATAGTCATTTAATAGATGGTCTTATCCAGAGCAACTTACAACTTCTTCAGACTTGCATTCCTGATTTTAATAGTTGCGACTGATAGATTGACTAGTAAAGCAGTTAAAAGCTATTTTGGAAATTTCTTCACTTGCACCTAGAGGCTGTATATGATACCTTAATGTAGAAATAAAATAACAGATAACACTGGACAACATTTGTTTTAATAGCTTAGCTTCTTGGAAATTTGATTTATTGTAATTTTGATAGACAAAATAAAGCCGAACACAAAAATTATTTAAGAATTGCTTTATTATATAGGAATTTGCAGATATACTAAAATAAATACATTACATACATGATTAATCGTATAACAAAACTGACAAACTGGCTTAGTTCAACTGAGCCTAACATGGTTTGCGGCTGATTTTCATTTGTACTAAGCACCTAGGTGCTAGCGCCTTTCACATCTGGCCAATCCCATACATACATACTGTACATACATACATACTGGGCCAATTAGAGTGACCAGTTAACCTACTGCATGTCTTTTGAATGTGGGAGGAAACTGGGATACCTGGAGTAAACCACATGTTCACTTGCAAGTGCAAATGCAGAATATATATATTTTTTAATTTTCAGTGATATGTTGCAGTTCATGGTTTTGTAAGCTTTAATCAAGTTGTCAATCACATAAGTGTAATTTAGGGCTCTAAAGAAAGTTCTCAAAAATATCCTTAAATCTCTTCCATCCCATTTTCTCTGGCCACACTAGCAGATCCTCACACTCCCTATCACTGATTACCTGTCTGATATGCGGACTAACAAAAATGCCGTTGTTAATGTTGGCGTCAGTTCATCTCGGAAATAGCTGCCTCATATGATGAAATATATCAATGAGTTTTATATGTAGGGGAGACAGGAATCATTGTTAGGTCATCAGGTGATAAATGCACCACACTTGCCTTCCATGGAACAAATGTGACTCTTTAGTACGCCTTACCTATTCACAAAGCAAACAACAGTATTTTTTTTATAGCTGGGCTCCATTATTAGTAGCTGTGCCAGTACTTTTATATCGCCAATAAAGCTGATGTATATTATTACCATGTTGATATGGAATGTGTTGAAGACAAATGCTGTTTGTCATTTAGTTCATGTTGTTAGCAGTGCATCATTTGCATGAAACTGTTGACTTGTATTTCATGGTATAGGTAACAAGGGTCCACTATGTGCTCAAACATAACTTATAACAGTTTTAACTTTAAAATAAAGTTTTGTAGTTACATGTACTCAAATGGCCTCCACAGTCACCACATTTCAATCCAATAGAGCACCTTTGGGATGGTAAAATCTCAGAGGAAGGAAGCTGAAACTCTCAACTCTTTCACCTTTCTCATTTGGCCAATCCCATACATACATACTGAGTCAATTTAGAGTGACCAATTAACCTAATGCGTGTCTTCGGAATGTGGGAAGAAACAGGAATACCTGGCGTAAACGTACCTGTCCACTTTTCCAAGTGTAAATGCAGAAAATTAATTTTCAGTTTTCAGCAACATGTTCATGGTTTTGTAAACTTTTAAGTTGTCAGTCACCAGTGTAGTTTGGGGCTCTATATTTGCCAAGAAAATTCTCAAAATTCTCTTCCACGCCATGTTCTCTGGCCACACCAGCAGATACTCGCACACCCTGTCACTGATCACCTGTCTATGTGGACTAACAAAAATTCTGTCCTTTATGCTCGCATCAAAGACTTAAGGTAGTTCTGAAGGAAAAAGCGAGTCTAAATTGGTACTAGCAATGTGTAGCTAATAAAATGGCTGGTGGGTGTATATCTTTTCTGATTTTAATTTATATGTATGCTTAGCATTTTTGTTTAATTGTTTATGCAGTGACCAAGTGGTGCTGTTCATTTGGTTATTAAAGTGTTCAGACTCTGTGGTCAGTGTGTCCAGAGACTATCTGGACGTGGGGGATCATCACCTAGCCTTGGGATGCACTGGGACCCCATTAAAGACACACGCTCATTTACCAGGATAAGCTGGATTAAAATGTACAGGAAATAAATTGGCAGAAGATTTCTCTGATTAGTTCTGCCTATTATCTGTGGATTTGGTGGGGCATTTGTCATCACTACTATCTTACAGCTTGTTCCTCTAAAAGCTACTACGTTAACAATTTCCTTTAACAAACCACTGAATCAAACCAAAGTGGATCGTGTAGGTAGTGATAAGAAGCAATTCAGAAATGCATTCAAATTATGTTATAATACATTAAAACAGTCTCATAGAAAAACTAAAAGTTTAGAAGATGCTTCAGTTATGAAACTCTGTATTATTTGATCTTTTGGGTGATTTTACAGATGGTACATTCCACTGCACTCATAGCCACTCTCAACAAGTGCTGTGGCCTAGTGGTTAAGGTACTGCACTGTGAACCAGAAATTACAGGGTTCAAATAACACCACCAACAAGCTGCTACTGCTGGGTCCTTGAGCAAGACCTTTAACCCACAGTTGCTTAGATTGTATGGTTGTAATAGTTGTGTGTTTCTTTGGAAAATATGTGGGTGACACAATGGCTAGCACTGCTGCCTCACAGCATGAAGGTTCTGGGTTCAATCCCAGGGTGGAGTGGTCTGGGTCCTGCCTGTGTCTGTGTGGGTTTACTCCGGTTTCCTCCCACAGTCCAAAGAAATGCATGCTAAGTTAATTGATTACGCTAAATTGACTTGTGTGTGTATGTATATATGACCTTGTGACCATGATATAACCTCGTGTGTGTCACTGAAATGGTCATTCATGCTGATAGCGATGTTAAATAAACCAAGTAAAACAAACTGGAAAATCTGTCTACTTTATGTACATTTGTTCATTATTCCAAATCATGTTAATAATATGTCACTGAAATCTCAGTAAAGCAGGTCTAAGAAGTTCAACCACTTGCTTGAGTATCAAATTGTGGAAAACTGTATAAGCTGAAAACGCTTGAAAGAGTAGTAAAGCCATCCACTTATTTACCTCCTGAATTATTTACTGGCGTTACATCAACTATTCAGATATTTTTGTATTGGTTTTGGTCGTCTTATTAAAACCCAGTGATTTTTACTGCTATTTTTTTTCTCCTCTCTGTATCATCACTCCAAACATATTATTGCTAAGACCACTCACTAATCATGATTTTGGAAAGACACCACTTTTCTTAGGCCAACTGTAAGTCACTAATGTAACGTGAAATGAATATTCATAAGCAGGCTCAAAATGTTTAGTAATATTTTCATTGAGTGTGTTTACATGCACTTAATAATCCAATAACTGCAGAAAATCTGATTTTGTTAGTAGGCCTAATCTTATCAACGAGTACACATGCATTTGAGCAGTCGGATAATGGGAAACCTCTGGATTTACATGTCTCGGGCAGTAATCGGATTTCTACTTTGCAACCAGTCAATAATCTCATAGGAAAATGTGACATAAACTTTGAAATGCCTTTTGGCACATTTAATTCCCGGGCCGCCAGATCCCTTAATTCCTTAATCTGATTTCTAGATTGGATTATGCTGTGTACATGACCAGTTGAATAATCAGATAACTGCAGAAATCCGACTATGACCAGATTATTAAGTACACAGCGCACTCATTGACATGCACAGATCCCCAAATATAGCTCACCTGAATGATGCAAAATATAAAAAGAGGAGGAGCAAAACATACAACACAGAGAGTGGCAAGAAGTTCCAGAAACATGAGTTTATACTACAGTTAATTACAGTTGTAGGTTGTAGTAAAAATGTTGTTGGATGAATCTAATTCTCAAGGCACTTCCTCATTTAGTAAGGCAGCATTTGCAATTAATTGCTTGTTTGTCAGACACGGAAGTGTTCAGGCAAAAATTCCACATTTCATGACAGCAGTTTTAGTCCCATGTGATATTGAGCATCTGACAGCTGAGGTCCCAGAGTCGCTGTGCCACGTCATCGTCCATACCAGCATTAGAGCAGCTAGCAGGTGCACAATCACTGCAAAGAAGAAAAATACTGTCACAGTAAGAAAAGCTTTCCTAAATCAAAAAAACTTACTTGTTTAGACTGCTGTGAACCTCCTGCTGATTTTACCTGTAATACTTGCCACTCTGTGTCTCTAGCTCAGGAGCTACAGCACAGTAGATGTTGGTTTGTGCTCCCTGTACTGATGTCTTAGTAAAGGGCTTGATCAACCACATGGCTGTCTGCTGGGGCCGACTCAGGTGTCTCCATAGTTCAGTCTGCACCACGCCAGGGTGAAGAGCATACGTGGTTACACCCGTTCCTGTAACATACAACACAAAAGTGTTTTATATATATAATTTATTTCTAGAGCGCTTTTTTACAACAGAACATTATTTCAAAGCATCTTCACAACTATCTAGGCCCACAGCCACAGCTGAGCAAGCTTAAGGCGATAGTAGCAAGGAAAAACACCCTAAATGTCCTGAGGAAGAAACATTGGGAAGACCAAAACTCTTGGCTTGAGTAAACTAGTCACTGACTTAGTTTGAGATGCCCCCTTCCACACTACAGAGCTATTATCTATGGAAACCTGATCAAGAGTGCTTGGGACCTAAGACCAGCCAAAACAACACAGAAGTGGTTTAGGGACAACTCTGTGAATGTCCTTGATCAAGAGCCCTGACTTGAACCCAAACACACACCTCTGGAGACACCTGAAAATGGCTGTCCACAGACGCTCACTATCCAACCTGACAGAACTTGAGAGGATCTGCAAAGGCAGAAGAATGGCAGAAAATCCCCCAAATCCAGGTGTGCAAACCTTGCATCATTCCAAGAAGACTGGAGTCTGTAAACACTGCCACAGGTGCTTCAGCTAACTGAGTAAAGGGTCTAAATACTTATGCCCGTGCAATATATTATAATTTTTCCCTTTCAAGACATTTGCAAAAATTTCAAAAATTCTGTTTCCACTTTGTCATTATGGGGCATTTTTTTGCAGAATGATGCATAATCATTTTTAGCAAAATGTGAACAGAATGAAAGGATCTGAAGACTTTCCGAATGCACTGTATCGTGAAGCTACAAAAGATTTTTTTATTTTTTTATTTACAATTTTAAACCTCTGTTTCTAGTAATTTCTTTTAATTACGAGTGTTTTTTTTTTACTTGTGAAAATGTGCATGTTTCTGCATTGTTTACACTACAAAAAAAAAATAAGACGACTGAACAACTCGATATCGTGAATCGAATCGTGAGCATAGTGTATTATTACACCACTAGTAAACAGTTTCAAAATGTAAATATTGTCACCATGTTCTAAGTGTCAATAATAGTTTCAGAGATTGATTTAAACTAATTAATTAATTCAATTTGATGAGGGGTGCTCAAACATTTGGATAAGGCATCACTTGAATATTGAGACTATAAGACTGAAATTCTGTACAGTGCGTGTACGGCATTAGAGCATTAGAGAAAATGGCACTCACCCTCTAGTTTTTTAGCCAGGCTGCGAGTGAAGAGCACATTGGCCAGCTTGCTCTGACTATAAGCTTTTGCCTTATCATAGCTCTTCATCACTGTTAAGGTCCTCCAGATTGATAGTACCCCCATTTATGTGCCTTTTTTCCATGGATGACACGTTAATGATCCGCGCTGGAGAGCTGATCTTTTGATGAGATCCACAAAAAAATGTCAGGAGGAAGGACCTACAACAACATGCAAGACAATTAGAAGTACACTTGCAGTTAGATTATTAAATGCAAACCTATGGGACCTATATACAGTGGTGCTTGAAGTCTGTGAAACCTTCAGAATTTTTCTATATATTTCTGCATAAATATGACCTAAAACATCATCAGATTTTCACCCAAGTCCCTAAAAGTAGACTAAAAGTAGATAAGAGGAACCCAGTTAAATAAATGAGACAAAAAATATTATATTTGGTTATTTATTTATTGAGTGAAAATGATCCAATATTACATATTAGTGAGTGGCAAAGTATGTGAACCTCTAGGATTAGCAGTTAATTTGAAGGTGAAAAATTAGAGTCAGGTGTTTTCAGGTCAATGGGATGGACAATCAGGTGTGAGTGGGAACCCTGTTTAATTTCACATGAACAGGGATCTATACCACAGTCTGCTCTTCCACAACACGTTTGTGGAAGTGTATCATGGCACGAACAAAAGGAGATTTCTGAGGACCTCAGAAAAAAGAGTTGTTGATACTCATCAGGCTGGAAAAGGTTACAAAACCATTCTCTAAAGAGTTTGGACTCCACCAATCCCACAGTCAGGACAGACTGTGTACAAATGGAGGAAATTCATAAGACCATTGTTACCCTCCCCAGGAGTGGTCGACCAAAACAGAGATCACTCCAGAGTTAGGGCGTGTAATAGCTTGGTGAGGTCACAAAGGACCGCAGGGTAACTTTCTAAGCAACTGAAGGCCTCTCTCACATTTGCTAATGTTAATGTTCATGAGTCCACCATCAGAAGAACACTGAACAACAATGGTGCGCATGGCAGGGTTGCAAGGAGAAAGCCACTGCTCTCCAAAAAGAACGTTACTGCTTGTCTGCAGTTTGCTAAAGATCACGTGCAATGAGCCAGAAAGGCTATTGGAACAATGTTTTGTGGACAGATGAGACCAAAATATAAAACTTTTTGGTGGTTTTAAAAGAAAGCGTTTATGTTTGGAGAAAGAAAAAAACACTGCATTCCAGCATAAGAACCTTATCCCATCTGTGAAAACATGGTGGTGGTAGTATCATGGTTTGGGCCCTGTTTTTGCTGCATCTGGGCCAGGACGGCTTGCCATCACGCGATGGAACAATGAATTCTGAATTATATCGTAGAATTCTAAAGGAAAATGTCAGGACATCTGTCCATGAACTGAATCTCAGGAGAAGGTGGGTCATGCAGCAAGACAACGACCTTTAAAACACACAAATCGTTGTACCAAAGAATGGTTAAAAGAAGAACAAAGTTAATGTTTTGGAATGGCCAAGTCAAAGTCCTGACTTAATCCAATCGAAATGTTGTAATCTCTCAATAACCAAATAAACTATAAAATACATATGCAGCAATTGCAATTTTAGTCAAACAAACTGCAGCTTCACCATTTTTTTGAGTAGTTTTTCTTTTTAATTAAACACTCCACTATACTACCTTAATTAAAAATTTAAAAAAAAAAAAAAAAAAAAAAAAAAGATTCTAATTCAGCATTAAAAATATAAGGAAGACCTATTTTAGTTGTGGGACAAACCAAAAGTAAGCATTTTATTTCCCATTGTTATTAAAATGTAATTCAAAAACTACCTGGTTTAGATAAGTGATTAAGCCTTTTAGAGTAACCATTAAAACCATGTTCAGGTATAAACCAATGACTTCCAGATCACACACCATTTTGCCCAAAACCTGACATCAACAGAAGTGGTTCTGATTACTAGAATTATAAAAACTCTCTGTTCCTTGAATATTCCACAACTAGTAGTGCAATGAATTCAACATGGTTGGAAAGGTGCTTTGATTGTAAAGTAAAATGTGTAAATAAAGCAAGAAAAGATATTTTAATGGGTTTTCATTTCAGACTGCAAGACATTAGAAGTGACCATTTCAAAGTGTATAATGATTTTCTGTAGTATGTACTGTAGTCATTTTAAATCAGGTAATCTTACCCATGTGGTTGACCCCAATTTGCATCTCAAATCCATCTGCTGTTTTACTGTATGGACATACCATCACTCCAGCATTGTTAATCAGGATGTTCACTTGTTTCTCCTCTTACGAATAAGGAAAAAAAGAAGAAGCATGAAATATGTTAGTTTACCAATTATTTAACCATGTATGATCATTTAAGCAAGCTTTAACAAACCAATTATACATTCACTTGTAACTACTCCAATTTTGGAATCCCAATGGAGGACAGTAAATAAGTACATTTAGCCAATTACTGTACATGAGTACCATTTTTAAGTATTTCTACTTTACAGGAGTATTTCTATTATTTGAGATTTTTAACTTTCACTCCATGACATTTCCATGTAAAAATCTGTACTTCTGACTCTGCTACATTTATAAACCAGCCATTTTGTACTCGTTACTATTAAATACAGAGTAAAAGTCTAAACAGCCGATAGAACATAATGTGCGTTCAAACTGAAACATACAAATTGGGTCATGGCTACACTTCAGTTGGCTTACTGGCTCTGCTGACTTGATTTGATAACTGTACAATAGCTGAGTATGTCCAAATAAGTCTGGCACTTCGACTTCTGTACTTTGTCCAGCACTGGTAATAGGCCATATGTTTATGTCGAAGATGTTCAAATGTTTGAAACATGACTGTATGGATACACTTCCATTCGGTTTTAAAGGCCTTAGTAAGGTTGAACACTGATGATGGGACATAAGTTTTGGATCATACTAATGCCCAATAGTGTTTCAATTAATCCAGAATGTTGCATGGGGTTGAGGTAAGGGCTCTATGAATGATACTTACAAACGTCAATAAAAAAAATACACAGACTACACTATATGCACGAGGCCATTGCAAACACTGAAGCATTACGTTTTTTCCTTCATTAGAACTAAAGAGGCATAGTCTAAATCATGACACAGCCCAAAACCCCACTGAACATTAAACTTAGCACAGGCTACTAGTTTTCTTCTAGCATTTGCAACGTACTACCGCAATACCGCTAAAGTAGGAGCTTGCGCCATTAAGGTGCGGACAGTTTGACCGCAGTTTCAGGATGACACGCATGCAGATGTCGGTTCAAGTTAGTTGTATTTTTACCGGAGATAGTCGCCTCATACACTGTTGTTTTCCTTGTCATAAAATGAGAAATGTGCCAATATCTCGACTCTCCTCTTTCTCTTAGGGGTTAACATTGTCGAGTTGGTTTTATGAGAAACAGTACAGAGGAAAGTTGTACGGTCTTCCCAGGGATAGATCAAATATCTGCGTCTTACCACATTAAGGATTGCCTTTCAAAAAAACTAAATCAGATCTGACTGGATGTCATCTCTGGCAAACATTATTCGTTGACAAATGTCTCAGTTCATTTTGTCCTAGTTTTTGTCGTCTTTCATTCACTTAGTCATCATTCGTCAACGAAATGAACTCTGTTTGCACCACTGTTTTTGACAGAGCCAAATCCTTATGGCCAAACGACTGGATCACAGCATTTCTGAACGCAGCATCTCCATAACAGAAATCATGTTTTAACTAATTGGTGGATATAAGATGGTAACTGGAATTTCTGCTTGTTGTCCTTCTCCCCTGCTCCTCCAAAACAGTTATTTCTTAACTCAGTTTATAACAGCGGCTTTTTGCAGGAGTTAATCATTAGAAAAGAAATCCCCAGGTTTACATCATAGACACTTCATTGCAAGAACAGACCAGCTGTGCATGACTCAGCTTCCACGACGACACTGCATAAGAGAAGGGTTAAATACGAACGGCAGAAAGGGAGAACACTGCTCTCAAACAAGGTACTTCGATCTAAAAATACATACAATTAATTACTGAGAATATGACTACTGAGATCAATATAAACTCTAAATAGACTACAGGTAAGCGCCGACTGCATTACGTTCTGTGAAACAGATAGTTGAGCAAAATGGTCACTGATCTGACATTACCATAGTCACAGAGTCTTTTATGTTACTGTAATGTCAATATAAAGAGTATTTTCTCAAGTATACTTCATGCAGACAGTACATAAATGTGCCGACAATACCACTGAAAACATGAGGGACTGATGTGTCACTGATATGGCTGCCACTTGTTTGCCGGAAGCCACAAAATGCATTGATAGACAGTATTATGGACAATGCAGAAGATCAGCCAGATGAAAGAGACTCAACAAGTGAATGTGAACAAGTTTATATTTGAGAGAGAATATAAAGGTTGTGAAGGGACAATTTGTTTGACTAGTGTGATTGCCCTGTTCGACGCCCGTGTACAGTCAGTTGGACTCAGGCATGGTGCGCCTGTAATGTGATCGCTAATCCTGCCTGAGCACCAAACACAGCATATTCCATAAAACACTGCCTCCATAAAAGTCTTCTTATATGTGCAGCATGAGTAGCCAAAGGCAAACACAAAATGACCAAAAGTCCCAGCAACTGGCCATGTCTGATGAAAGAGAGGCCAGTCAGGGATCATCCCCTGGAGCTACAACAGCGACCCCTGCTGTGCCCTATCCAAGGTACACTGGAACATGGAGGAAACAAACCAATAGGGAGACATATGGACCATAGAAAGACAGGACATTTCACTAAGTCAAATGTATAGCTGTCTTACCACTGTTGATAGTCTGAGAAAATTCTTTGATCGACTTGGAGTCAGATAGGTCAAGCTTTCTGCAGACAACATTCTGATTTCCAGAAGCTTCAGTGATCTCTTTTACAGCTGCATGAGCTTTCTCCATATCCCTGCAGGCTATGATGACCCGCATACCTGGAGACAATTAATGTTTTAATACCAATGCAAATACAGTCCAAGTACAGTGCAATGCTGAAACATTAACAACATGGCAATAATTCAACACAATTAGGAGTAGGTGCTTAACCCTGCTTTTTCATGGTTAGGGGCTCCAGTGCCTTCACCCAGGGAACATGGGGTGCAAATGAAAGAGTGCCATGCTAGTCCTTCGTAGGTACTGGTAGCTGTGGCAACACCACCACTGACACAACCAATCAGCCAATCAAGCAACACTGGGACTTGAGTCCTTGCCACGGTGGGCAAGCTTCTTAAACCACTGGACCACCCGAGCACTCTGGATTTAATTTGGCTGTGTTTATAAATCACTAACAAAAGACTGAAACCATGCTACTGAACTCATTGGAAACAGCAAAATGAAACAAATTACATAAAAAACACATTAATGATGATTTAGCCTGGTTTATAATGGAGGTTTCTGCAATCTGCATCACAGTTGCTGCAGATTTAAAAGCTGCACATTTATGATACAGCTGGTCTGGTGACTGTGGGGGTGATTGTGCCATTTGAGTACAATGAACTCTGTCATGTTCAAGAAACAAGTTTGAGGTGACTGGAGCTTTATAACATGGTGTGTTATCCTGCTGGAAGTAGCCATCAGAATATGGGACACTTTTAGCAGCAATACTTAGATATGCTGTGGCATTTAAACAATGCTCAGTTGGTATTAAGGGCAGAAGGTGTGCCAAGAAAATATCTTCCTTAACATTACACCTACAGCAGCAGCAACCACTGATACAAGGCAGGATGGATCCATGCTTTCATGCCAAATTCTGATCCTACCATTTACATTTACAGCATTTAGCAGATTGTCCAAATTTGGTGAGTCTGTGCAAATTGTAGCCTCAGTTGCCTGTTGGCACTCTGTGTGGTCTTCTGCTGCTGTAGCCCATCTGCTTTAAGGTTTGACGTGTTGTGTTGGTTGTAACAAGTGGTTATTTCAGTTGAGCTGTTGGCTTTCTACCAGCTCAAACGGGTCTGGCCATTCGACTCTGATCTCTAACATCAACAATGTGTTTCTGCCCAGAGAACTGCCACTTACTGGATAGTTTTTTTTTCCTGACCATATTACTGAGTTTAAAACAAAGCCTGGGTAAATCAGGTGTGAAAAGTGGTCAAACTGACAGTCCAGACTGAGGAAAAGAAGCACTCTTGGCAGCCTGAAGAAAAAAAATAACAAGGAAGTAAATACATTACTGACCCTGATGTTTGGGAGGAATGAATGGATTTGACCATAATGAAAGCAGCCCTTGTTAGAGACTCCTTAGCCACAGACTTAAAGAGAAACTGCGAGTGGAGTCTTTGGTTTTGAGGCAATCAGCACTTTTTGAAATACTCAGACTAGCCCAACAACCACACAACTTTCAAAGTCACTTAAATCTACTTTCTTCCCTATTTGGATGCATGGTTTGAACTTCAGCAGGTCGTCTTCACCATGGCTTCATACCGAAATGCACTGAGTTGTTACCATGTGATTGGCTTATTAAGTATTTGCGTTAATGAATGGTTGAACAGGGGTACCTAATGAAGTGGCCTGTGAGTGAATGATCAGAGTTCATGCTGGGGAAATCCTGAACTTTGGGGGTAAATATTGATATTACAAAGTCATATTGTGCTGTCCCAACCACTATGGAAGTAAAAATGAAATAAATCACCTGGATAAACTAGTAAAACACATTGTAAGATATTAACTGCAGTAAAACAGTAAAAAGTATTGATTTTGCACACTGTTACCTCTCTTTGCCAAGTCAATGGCAGTTTCTTTGCCAATTCCAGTATTGGCTCCAGTGATGACAACAGTTTTACCCTCCAGCATAACATTAGAGGACCACGATCGAAAATAGTTTCTGCGGAACAAAAGACTTACAGAGTACAATCTTACAAAGTAGTGACCATAAATGCAGTGCAATAAATGTACTGTGTGTCTGCTTTCCAGTGACGCAGGCGCTAAAAATATGAGTTCAGATTAACTACA